>JBBBDQ010029516.1:967500-1049940 GCA_037127315.1 Ascarosepion bandense | reverse complement strand
TCTATCTATCTATCTATCTATGAAGATGAACTGTCAAATAGAAAAGGTGAGACAAAGAGTAAGAGAAAAAAGAAAACTGCGTATATTCCATTTGTGCTAGTGTTCGAAATGCACTCATTATGAATGTTGATTTTCAAGGCCTGTCTATTCTGTCGATTTTGAGCCCTTGCAGAAATACGATTGTTCTTTTTTTCCATTTCAAGCAGTTTAAATACCTCATTATTCGTTATGTACTGCACAGGCACACGCACGAGAGTGAGAGGGAGTGGGGGGGAGAGAGTGAGGGAGAGAGAGTGGGGGAGAGGGGAGGGAGAGAGGGAGGGATAGGAGGAGAGAGAGGGAGAGAGAGAGGGAGAGAGAGAGGGAGAGAGAAAGAATATAAATATGAATAAAACAAAAAAGAAAAAAAGAAAGAAAGGAAGAACGACAGAAAGCACAGACAGAGATGGATAGATCAAAATTAGATTTGCTTTAGAGATATTTTAACTCGTTTGGTCGGTGGAACAAAGCCTCTTGCCTGCTTATTTATTTGGTCGGGGTTCAAACCTTGAGATATATATATATATATATATATATAGAGAGAGAGAGAGAGAGGGAGAGAGAGAAACGGATGAGAACGTGAAATGTGGAGATATTTGAAAAGATACAAGTGAGACAAAGAAAGGCAGATATTTACCCACATTTCGCATAACACACACACACACACACACACACACACACACACACATATATATATATATATATATATGTGGAAATTTGAGATCAACACCCAACAGCAACAGTCTGTTTCATGCTTAAAGACAATCGTTGTGTTTTGGCCTGACTATTTATATATCCAGGATGTGCGTTGTGGTGCAGTAGGTATCGGCTCGGAACCAGAAATCGGGGAGCCGAGTTCAAATTCCAGTTGAATTCCTTGCATTCACTTACGCGCAAATATCCTGGGGAAAGGTATTAATCCGTCTCTTCCCTCCAATTATGGATTAAATAACAGGACAGATTGGGTTCTATAGCCTTGGCTGGCAACCAGTCTACCACAGAAAGCAATGGCAATCTACTGCGTAATAATCTTTGCCCAGTCAGTCATGTCTCTTTCGAGACATGATCACCCAAGCGTTTATCACTTATGGAACTTAACTGACTGGCAGTCGTTTTGGATGCATGGTAGAGTAACGGATTGCGGCTCGGATTAAGGCTTCTACTGGTTATAAAGTGGGGGATCAGTTTTTTATTTTTATGAAGTCATAAACTGATACCCCACAAATTACTACTTAATAATATACTACATCTCTTATTCCTCTATCTATGAGTCAAATAACTGATCAGATTGGGTTCTATAGCCTTGGCTGGCAACTAGTCTACCGCAGAAAGCAATAGCAATTTACTGCGGGATAATCTTCTGCCCAGTCAGTCATGTCTCTTTCAACACATGGTCGCCCAAGCGTGTATCACATATTGCACTTAACTGACTAATTTATATATCCTGGCCAATGGTATATAACTAAGTAGATCTATTGTAGTATTATAAAGGTGGGTGGGCTTTTATGTTTCGAATTATTCTGATGGGCTATTGAGTGGAAATAATTGTGGATTCAAATGCATATTTGGGCTTATATTACAGTGTTGTTTCTTAACTTTTACATTCATTATTTATTAATATTATTTTATATTCATTATTAATTATTGATTATTTGTTGTTAGCTGTTATTATACGTTCCCTACTGGGATGTGCATTGTGGTGCAGTGAATATTGGCACGGCACGAGAAATCAGGGAACCGAGTTCGAAATCCAGTTGAATTCCTTGCATTCACTTACGCGCAAATACCCTTGGGAAAGATTGGGTTCTATAGCCTTGGCCGGCAACCAGTCTACTGCAGAAAGCAATGGCAACCTACTGCGGGATAATCTTCTGCCCAGTCAGTCATGTCTCTTTCGAGACATGATCCCCCAAAGCGTGAATCACGCATGGCACTTAACTAACTGACTGTTTAAGTATGTGTCTGTGGTTTGTTAATTGTTTACTTAATTTATTTAGTTATTTGTTAATTTAGATTAACTTATTTTATTTATTATATATTTTTTAATTATTTTGTTCGTTTTTATTTTTCGATTTTTAAGTAACTGTTGTATCGTGGAATGAAGTGATACATCGAGAAATGTAGCAAAACTTCTTTATTGTGGTACAACTAAGATTTATATACAATATTTACAGTCTCTCGCAATAATAGGTGTAACTTCCCGAAGTCCGTTATAATGACAACACCCTCTGTGCTAAGAACACATTTTCTTTTATATATCTGTGCGACATGGTATGAGCCATGACACAATATTTTGAGACAAGTTCTGATCATTTATTTAGTAATTTGTGTTAGACTGACCGCACAATTTTGTTATTTTTCTCTGCTAATGTGTCTGGTTATAATAAATAAATAAATCAATAAAATTTTAACAAAAATTGATGGTGCTTGCGAAATAGCTAATAAATTCTTGATGCTGACCATTCCACCTGATAGTCAGATCGGTCCTCTTAAGGGATGTCTTTCATAGTAGTAGTTCAATATTATTGTAACTGATTCAGTATTGACTGAGTATCTTTCTACCATGGCCCTGTACCAGACTAAACTATGGCTAATAAATATATAAAGCTTAAAATATTAAACTGTGTGCAAATACTGCATAACTTTTTGACAGCAAATAAAGTTGCTTAATCTTATTTGTCAGAATGTTTCTTATATCGTACCCTACTTAATGGTTCTTGTTTAATAACTATAACAAGTGTAAATATTCAGTTTTATCAATAGTCTATTTTCGAAATCACTGTTTTATGTTTTTTGTTTCTGGTCTAGTCTTTTACTATTTTATTAATTTAAGTTTTGCTAATGTTTTTATTTTTATATTTTATATTCATTTCATTTCAAGATGGCAGGACTACCACTGGTGTGCAAGGGGATACAGTGAGAGAAAACAAGGTACAGGAAATGTCAAAGAAAGAATAAGAGATGGATGACAATCAAGAGATAAAAGATTGCAATTGATGTTGCATTTAAACTTTTGTAGATTGTGGCAGGAAAAGAAGCAAATGGTAGAGAGTTCCACAAATAGGAAGTGCGAGAAAAGAAGCTGTTAAAAGAGATGAAGCAGTTACATTTAACTCTCTCGACAGTATAGTAACACAAGTAATACATGTGGTTTGGGAGCCAGGAAAAAATCTCATCAGAGCAGTTTCCATGAAAATACTTGTAGTAAAGACATAGGTAAGCCACATCGTTTGATGAGAAAGAGACTGAAGTTGGACTGTAACGGCAAGATCGATTATATTGCAAATCATTCTTTAGATTTTGACGAAAACCTCAAGATGAATAGTAGGAGCACCCGACCAAATATGGCAACTGTAAAAAAGCTGATTAAAGTATTTGACATGAAATTACTTGCAAATCCTCTTTTAGATTTTGAAGAAAACCTCAAGATGAATAGCAGGAGCACCCGACCAGATATGTCAACTATAAAAAAGCTCATTAAATCAGTTTACATGAAATTACTGGTAGAAAAGTCATAAGGAAGCCACATCACCTCGATGAGCAAGTAACTGAAGGTGAGCTGCCATGTCAGGACCTATTATATTGCAGATCTTTTTTTAGATTTTGATGAAAACCAAAAGATGAATAGCAGGAGCACCCATCCAGATATGGCAACAAAAAGCTCATTAAAGCAGTTGACATGAAATTACTTGTAGAAAAGACATGAGGAAGCTACATCACCTTGACGAGAAAGTGACTGAAATTGCACTGTCAAGTTAGGATTGATTATATTGCAGATCCTCTTTTAGATTTTGACGAAAACCTCACAGGAGCACCCGACCAAATTTTGCAACTGTAAAAAAGCTCATTAAAGAAGTTGACATGAAATTACATGAAGGAAAGGTATAAGAAAGCCGCATCACCTCGATGAGAAAGTGATCATAGTTGTGAATGTCAAATCAGGATCGATTATATTGCAAATTCTCGTTTAGATTTTGACGGAAACCTCAAGATGAATAGCAGGAGCACCTGCCCACATATGGCAACTGTAAAAATCCTCATTAAAGCAGTTGACATAAAATTACTTGTAGAAAAGACATAAGCAAGCCACATCACCTCGATGAGTAAGGGACTGAAGTTGGACTGTCAAGTCAGGATGGATCATATTGCAGATCCTTTTTTAGATTTTGACGAAACCTCAAGATGATAACAAGAGAAAATGGGGTAGGAAGTGTGAGAAAAGAAGCTGCTGGAGTAAAATTATCGGCTGCATTTGGTTCATCTAACTGTAGATGTGTAGGACTTGTTGCCAGTCAGGTTGCACAATTAAATTCTTGTGGTGGGGGCACCAATGACTTAAGTTTGTCAGAGCAGAAGCCATGAAAATAATTGTAGAAGAGACAGGGTAGCTACATCCCATCAGTGAGAAAGTGGCTGAAATCGAGCTGCCAAGTCTGGACCTATCACTTTATTGATTCTTCTTTGAAGCCTGTCAAGAACACTGAGACAAACAGCAGGGGCGCTTGACCAGATATGACAACAATAATCCATGCACAGTCGAATGGTTGATTTGTATATTTGCAAGATGGATTCAAGCGGAAAGAACTTCCTGGCCTGACACAGCGACCCAAATTTCCTAGCAGTGGATTTAGGTATTGACACAATGTAATGATTCCACTTAAGGTTAGAAGATAGGGTAAGGCCAAAGAGGCAGGGAGGGGGTTGCCTGTGGGTGGCTGACAGATAGCAGTTTTGTTTAGTTTGTTGTTTGGGATTGGAATCAACTGTTTGTGACACCAGACCCTTTTTTTGCACACAAACCTAATACAACTATTTGAAAGTATTGATTTCATATGAAACATTTATAACATGGTGTTAAGTAAAGATCCAATTATTGATGGGCAGGGATCTGAGGGATTGATTTTTTTTTAATTTGATTGCATGTCTGAAGGATGGGGACAAGATCATTGACCTCTTGCCCAAGGATGACCTAGAATAATTCTTGTTCAAGTACAAGTGCAATGTCAAGTTTTTACATACTCCATCAAATTCTTTAACAGCAAAAAAGAATAAGAGAATTTTAAAACCAAGATTTGTCATTAGCTCCAAGGAATATTTCATTGGTGCTTAAAAAAGTCAAGTGATATTCTTAAAATCTGAACAATTTTGAAGCATTCTTGCGTCATCAGTGTCTGATCATATGAAATTATTAAAACTATTTCCATTAAACAGACATGTTTAATATATATATATATATATATATATATATATATATATATATATATATAAAGTATACCTAGTGAGCCAACATCCTTTTGACTGATTTTCATGTGCTTAGCTCTTTCTTTTTTTCTCAAATTTTTCCTTCCATGTAGATCCGTGGAGGGTTTTTCAACACTATAGTTATTTGACTTTATATATACTTACATACTGATGAGCTGTGATACAGCAAAACAGGATTGTATGTGGATGACTAATATATATATATATATATATATATATATAAAGTAAAATAAATTTTCAAAATTCAAAAATTTTGAATGAACATTTCAACATGAAATCCCTAAGAGAGATTTCACGTCTCCTCAGCAACAGTCCATATTCCAAAATGAGAATAAAAATAAAATTAACAAGAGAAATAGAAAAATAAATAAAAAACTGACGGTTAAGATTTGAGAAATTTATGTCTCAAAAATTTTTTTTTTTTTTACTTTATATTAGCTCTGTAATTTTAATGACATTGAGTTCTCCTCCTGCATCATTTTTTAATATAAAATTTTTTAATATTAATTAGGATCAGGTTCTTGGGATTTAACTTCCTACTTTTCTGTTTTGGATTAAAGCATTTTAATAATATATATATATATATATATATATATATATATATATATATATATGACAGACAAGGTGTTGTGGTTAGGTTTTCATAAATGATGATGAACCAATAAGCAATTTATGGAGTAAAAAAGTAAACTACTATTTATCCTTGAAAATGATTAATATTATAGCTGAAAGCACTTGTATAAAAAAAATTATGGCAATTTTTATATAATTTATATTCTGGAAAGAAAAAAAATTAAAATATCACATGAAAAATTACATAAAAATCTTATGCACAGCACCAGGTATGTTAGTTTTAATGAAACTTGCATAAAAAAGGGACTGCTGCCTAAATACACCATATATGTATATATATTTTTTCTAAACATATACTGTTAAATAAAACAGACAATGAATGTCTATTATGTTTAATCATGAGCCGTTCTAAACATCATATTTTGGCTTTAATTTCAGGTGAAAATAAAGGCAAAAATTCTCCAACATTTGCATATTTTTTTATTAAGTTGTTTGGAAGCTTTCGGCTCACATGAGCCATCTTCAGAGAGGTTACAGAGACGTTAACATAAAGACATCTTCCATCAAAGATGATTTTATTTTGTGTTGACATAAAACATTGCTAAGCAACGATAACAGTCACCGAATAGCAGACACTATTCATAAATTTGTAAAAAGCAATTGGAGTCTAACCGTACTGATGAGCTGTGATATGGTGAAACAGATCTGTCTGCAGATGACAATATATATATATATATTTGTTTTCAAGAAAATCCTGATGAAACATTAATTTTTATTTGATCACCAAAATTAAGCAAGGTTAACCCTTGTTAGTAATACTGTATTGTGGATTGCTTAGTAAGACCAGGTACAGTAAGTAAACTCAGAAATGAGGTATAGCAAATACAGCCCCTAAAAACCTCGACTTGTTAAAGGAAATCTTGCACCAACAATTAGTTTTGATGCAAGCTGTCACTCTATATTGTTCTGTAGAGTCTACAGAATAAAGGAGGAGGACTGCCCAAGAGCCACTCAATGTAATTGGATCATTGAATGAGGTTTCCGTCAGAAGGTAAAGGGGAAAGGTAAGAAGTGCAGATGATGGGAATACGTAGGAGCGATAATGTCAGGATATGTGGGATAGATAATGTCAGGATATGTAGGATAGATAACATTTGACTGCAGATTTGAAGAGGTTAAAGTCATATTATTTGGGGAAGCATCCACTCAGAAGGCTGTTCCACAAAGTAACAGTTCTAGGGAAGAAGCTGTCTGTCTGGAACTTCTTCCTTACAGATGGAATATGAAGGGAATGTGGATGAGTTAGTACCATGTGCATGACATAGTGAGTCCTAGCAGTAAAGGCCAGAATGTAGGTTGCCTGGAAATTTGCAATGGAAATTGTAGTGGAATATAGAGGGACTAGCAATGTTTTGTCTTTGAGACACTGGATGGAGAGCGGATAAAATTCATCACCCACAAGATTTTGTAATCGCTTTTGTAGCACAGACACAACAATGCTTTATATGGTGTATGAGTGTTTGCATGCATGACCATGTGTGTGTGCATGTTTTGTGTATCTGTGTTTATGTGTGTGTGAGTCAGTGTGTGTATGTGCATATGTCCATGCATGTATGTAAGTACGTGAGAAAGAGAGAGAGAGAAAGAGAGAGTGAGTGAGTGTGTTCATGCATGTGTATGTATGTGTGTGTGTGTCTCTGTGTGTGTGTCTCGGTGTGTGTCTCGGTGTGTGTATGTATGTCAGTGTGTGTGTGTGTGTGTGTCCTTCAATTCTTCTTATTGTTTTTCTTCTTCTTCTATGTGCCATGTTCTTTCAGGACGTAGGCGACGATGGCCTTCCACTTCTTCCTATCCCTATTGGCTCTTAGCACACTTTCTCCTGTAACATGTCACAGTCCACCTGTCCAGGCCAGTCAAGTACATTAGACCCTGATTCTCCGAGCCCTCCTTCCTCAGTGCATGTCCCACGAGCTTCAATTATTATTGAATCAAAAATGATATTATAAAAAGACTGACTTAGAGTTTCTTGATTTCTGACTTATCAGGGCATGGATAGGAACGATTGCATCAATTACAATCTGCCTAATTTATCATTTTAGAATTGCTTATTTAGATGCATGAATTTCCAAATAAAAAATATTTCTACAATCACAACTGCTAAATATAGTTAAATTTTTTATGAATAATTAAGGCTTATGAGAAGGATGAAGATGAAACAAACCTTACTAAGATCTACCAATGACAGGAAATTGTGGAGAACCATGTCTTAAAGAGACATAGTAGAAGGAGATAGTTTCTAAAGAAAGCTAAAAATATAAATAATATTATTAATAAAACATAATATGCAATATTCTGTGTATTATTTAAACAAATTAGATATGACGAATCAACATTACCTTTTTATAGACAATTGTCACTTATCTATCTTTTGTTCATAATCATATCGCCCCAAGCAAGGCAGATTACTGCCACTGTTGTGCATGGGTTACATAGGATGAAAGTTATGAGAAAGATTGACAGGTTATAGAGGGTGCCAGGAAGTAGGTAACAGAAGGATGAGAATACTGATGAGAGGGGAGTGGACGGAGAAAGGTGCATGTGAGAGAGGATGAAGTTTAGTGAAATAGGAGATGACTGTTGACTTTACATTTAAATTCTTGGAGATTGTAGAAGTCGGGGAAGCAAGTAAACAGAAGGGAATTCCACAGGTGAGAAGTGTGAGAAAAGAAGCTGCTGGAGTAGAATTTATGTTTATACTTTATTGGTTTCACAGTAAAAGGATCGGACCTAGTTGCTAATCTTGTGGCTCGAGTAAATTCATATATACGGGGCACCATCGGAGCAGAAGCTGTGAAAGTATTTGTAGAAGCATATAAGTATACCAGTAAAGAATTAATCATTCTAAGTAACATTTTAATCAAAATAAGTGATGCATAATTTCTTTCATTTTGACTAAAACGAATCAAACACTGTTAAGAAAATAAAAATGTAAGAGAATATTTTTCCTTTTTGAGCATCTATAAACTTTGTTGGAAAGCAGAAGAAATAATTTTTACAAGAATCTGAGTTTCTTTTAAAATCCATTTGTCCAACACATTCATTGCCCAAGAGCCATTCAAGGTAGAGGGTTAGTGCAAGAGTTTTTTGGAAGGACATAAAAAGGGGAAGTAAGTGCATATTATCAGGATATGTAGGATACATAATGGTATAAAGTTCAGATCATAGTCATCAGGAAAGCATCATTTCAGTAGTTTGTGTCTCAAAGTAACAGTTATTAGGAAGAAGCTGTCCTAGTAGAACTTACACGTTACAAATGGAATATGAAGAAAATAAGGATGATTTGACCCTATGTACATGGCATGGTGGGTCATAGATGGGAATATCTGAACTAAGGAATGTGGGTTTTTTAATATTTACCATGAAGGTAGTGTAATATTTAAAAGATTAATCATTAATTGAGGATTTGCAAGGACCTGAATTACCTTGATTCAATTGTATGACTGAAATGATAATTAAATTTCAAATTTAAAGACTGAAAAAAAAAACAAAAAACAAAATACTTAGAGCAATGAAAGCAGATATGTCTAAAGTCCATTCCTAACAATAAGAAAACAAAATCATAGCAGAAAAGAGAGGAATGAAAATATAAAAAGGATGCAGTAGAAATACATCCCATATTTAAAAAAATTGACAAACAGACTAACAAAGCAACTGCTATTTTAAAAATCAAAGCTTCACAGTTTTCATTCATTTCTTTTTAAAAATGATATTCTCAAAATGGTGGATAAATTTTAGCTTTCTGCTTCATAGGGTGCTTTAAATCTTATCAAAAAACAAAGAGAAAAAGAAAACAAAATTTAAAAACATAAATTTCCGAAAATTAAAATGATCGTCTTTCTCTTAACGGAAAGAAAAACGATGTTATAATAAATAAAGAAAATAAATAAACAGTAAAAAAATATTCTCTTAGTTGAAAAGAAAATTAACGACTAAAGGGAAATAACTCAAAAAAAGATTTGTCCTGATTTTAATTATTTCCCTTGAAATATGAAACGTATTTCTTTTTTATAAGCGTACGGTTTGTGCATACAAATGAATTCTTTTATTTTTTGACTTTTTTTAAAAAATCGTATCGCCCTAAGCAAGGCATTATACTGCCACTGTTGTGCAGGGGGTTACATAGGAGGAAAGTTATGAGAAGGAGTGACAGAATAAAGTGGGTGTCAGGAAGCGGGTAAGAGAAAGATGAGAATACTGAAGAAATGAGATGAGATATGAGAGAGAGAGAGAGAGAGAGAGAGAGAGAGAGAGAGAGAGAGAGAGGGTGCACGTTAGTGAGATAGGAGATGACTATTGACTTTACATTTAAATTCTTGCCACAGGGGGTGTCAGGAAGCGGGTAAGAGAAGGATGAGAGTACTGAAGAAATGAGATGAGATATGAGAGAGAGAGAGAGAGAGAGAGAGAGAGAGAGAGAGAGAGAGAGAGAGAGAGCACGTTAGTGAGATAGGAGATGACTATTGACTTTACATTTAAATTTTTGGAGATTGTAGCTGTCGGGGAAGCAAGTAAATGGAAGGGAATTCCACAGGCGGGAAGTGCGATAAAAGAAGCCGCGGTAGAAGAATTTGCGTTTACATTTTATAGGTTTCACAGTAAAAAGGTGGGACCTAGTTGCTAATCTTGTTGCTCGAGTAAATTCGTATATATAAGGGGCAGCAGTGAGCTAAGTTCATCGGAACAGAAGCCATGAAAGTATTTGTAGAAAAGACACAGGAAAGCCACATTGCGCCGGTGAGAAAGTGACTGTATCCGAGCTGCCAATTCGGGATCGATCACATTACAGATTCTCCGTTGGATTTTGTCAAAGAACCCTAGGTGAATAGTAGGAGCACCCGGCCAGATAGGGCAGCAGTTTTCAATGCACGGGCGGAGGGTAGATTTGTATATGTGCAGGATTGTTTGAGACGGAAAAAAACTTCCTGGCCCTGAACAGCGAACCGACATTTTTAGCAGCGGATTTAGCTATGGATTCTATGTAGACATTCCACTTGAGGTATGTTGTGAGAGTTAACCCGAGAAGGCGCAGTGCTTTACTTTCACGGATATCTAAACGTTTATGAGCAGTTTTCAGGAACCAAACTCTAACATTTGTGGCGTCATGAGGATTTTCCAAGGGCGTCTGTAATAATCAAGAGTTATATTATTTTTTCTGACTTTTGCAAATTTAATTTGTAATTAATGAAGAACTTATCGAAGAAACGTCATAAAAAACAGAAAAATTAAGAAATTCTACGAAAAATATTCTAAAGAAGAAAAACGGATAATTTTAACAACCCACAAATTGAACAAAGAATAGGTTGAACTTGAAATAGATTTCCCCAACACTGCATATTGCTACGAAACCAAAACATCAACCTGTGTTTTTTTTGAGTAGGTCGCGACAGTTTGAGAGAGAGAGAGAGAGAGAGAGAGAGAGAGAGAGAGAGAGAGAGAGAGAGAAGGCAAAACAAATAAAGGGAGTGGTACTTAAAATTTTGTCGTTGTGTTCTATTTAACGGCGTGACGTGATAATTTAGAGATATGACGTGACCAGGTTAGCGTGACCGAGTCAATTTGAGGTTTCTTCCTTACATCGTGGCGAGGTGTCAGCTTATCGCTTCCCTTGACTGACTGTCTGTGACCGGTTAAAGGCCATCCTTAAATATTGAATCCAGGTCACATCGGGTGGCTTCTAGAACGGTTCTTTCTTTAGCTGTGGAAAAAAAAAACGTTATACAGTTATTATAGAACAAGGAAACAAATGACGATACAGGATAAAAACTCAATATAATCTCAGTGCCAACTGGAAAATTAACGGTGTAGGGGGCTCCGTAATGCTTGGTTAATTGGCCTTGAGTCAAACACGTCTGAAGTCCCCACAATTTAAATATCAGAAGGTTGAAATGTGAAATGGGAAAGGATAAAATCTTTCGTGTGTATATTAAAGCAAAGATTTATTTACAGAATGAAAAAGTGTAAGAAAACATAAGTAAAATTCGTTAACAGAAAGAAAAACGTTCATTGAGAGAAAATGCATGCTGTTTTGTAGTTGAAATTGTTCGTAGTAGTTTAGAGTTCATGGATTGTAAAGACTTTGTTCCTTCCTCTTTTTAGTAGGTCGCGACAGGCTGAGAGAGAGAGAAGGCAAAACAAATAAAGGGAGTGGTACTTAAAATTTTGTCGTTGTGGTTTATTTAGTGGCGTGACGTGAAAACTTAGAGAAAATTGATATGACGTGTCCAGGTTAGCGTGACCGAGTCAATTTGAGGTTTCTTCCTTACATCGTGGCGAGGTGTCAGCTTATCGCTTCCCCTGACTGACTTTCTGTGACCGGTTAGAGGCCACCATTAAATATTGATTCCAGGTTACGTCGGGTGGCTCCCAGAACGGTTTTTTCTTTAGCTGTGCAACAAAAAAAGTTTCTCTGACGTATTTTGAAATTTGCGATTTGATGAATAATCAGGATTTAGAATATAATTTTTCGCACTTACTTGTGAAAAAACAGAGCGGATTGTAAAGGCTTTGTTCCTTTCTCTTTTTAGTAGGTCGCGACAGGTTGAGAGAGAGAAGGCAAAACAAATAAAGGGAGTGGTTCATCCTTCTCATGGTTGGTGGTGATGTATTGCCAACGTATATAAAACAATGTGAAATTAAGAGAAAAAAAATGACTATAAGAGACAAAAGGAAAGAAAAAGAATTCAAAGAACACTCTGGCTAGGTTGAGAACAGACAAAAAATAAGAAATTGAAAAGGGTAAATAAAAATAGAAAATAAAAAAGAGAAAAAGAAAAAGAGTTAGTAAAAAAGAAAGAATGAAAAAGAAATTTCATTCTGAAAGAAAAAGAAAAGAAAGAAATAACAAGAAAAACTAGAAAATAAAAAGGAATAAGAAATAAAGAAAGAAAAAGTGAAGAATTAAAAGTTAAAATAAAGAAAAAGTATTGTAGGGGCCTCCATAAAGCTTGGTTAATTGGCCTTGTGTCAAACATGTCCAAAGTCCTCACAATTTAAAATATCAGAAGGTTGAATGTTGAAATATGAAAGGATAAAATACCTCGTGTGTATATTAAAGCAAAGATTTATTTACAGAATGACAAAACTGTAAGAAGAAAAATATAAGTGAAATTTTGTTAACTGAAAGAAAAATGTTCATGCTGCTGTTTTGTAGTTGAAATTGTTCGTAGTAGTATTGTATGTATTTAAAATGTCCGAAGAAGTTTAGAGTTTATGTTTCTGTAGCACAGAGAGAGAGAGAGAGAGAGAGAGGGAGAGAGAGAGAGAGAGAGAGAGAGAGAGAGAGGTGGTCTTTAACACATGTGTCCATTTGATTGTGTGCTATCCTCTTTAGCGGCGTGGCGTGAAAATGTAGAGTGAAATTTGGACGAAGAGGTAGAATGGATATGACGTGACCAGATTGGCGTGACCGAGTCAGAGAGAGAGAGAGAGAGAGAGAGAGAGAGAGAGAGAGAGAGAGAGGGGGTGGTCTTTAACACATGTGTCCATTTGATTGTGTGCTATCCTCTTTAGCGGCGTGGCGTGAAAATGTAGAGTGAAATTTGGACGAAGAGGTAGAATGGATATGACGTGACCAGATTGGCGTGACCGAGTCAGTTTAAGGTTTCTTCCTTACATCGTGGCGAAGTGTCAGCTAACCGCTTCCCCTGACTGACTGCTGTTAACGGTTAGAGCCCATCCTTAAATATTGAATCCAGTCACGTGGGTGGCTCCGGCGAGGAATTTTAATTCTTTAGCCGTGGAAAAAAACGTTTCTCTGATGTATTTTAAATTTTGCGATTTAATGACCAATCAGGATCTAGAATATGCTTTTCACACTGACTTGCGAAAAAAGAGAACTTTTTGCCGTTTGAATAAGTTTTTGCGTCTGTGCAATTTCTTTTGTGTGTTTTAGTTGTTTGATGGATTAAATAGGATTAGTATCCTATACTAGAAAACTGGAATCATGCTCTTAATAAGCCTTGTCAGATCAAAACATTCAAATCAATGTCATATATGGCGCCACACCCGTTCAGGAATATCTGAACAGTCAACAATATACAACCGTTGGCTAACATCATTAGTGTAAAAATACATTGAGCGAGTAAAACCTAAACAATCTAAGAGTCTTGGCAAAGGTCATCCAGCTTTGAACATTATGCACTGGCGCTACAGAATCACGAAGCACTCCGACAAATAAAAGAAATCATATTACATGGGGACTGACAACAGTAGAAACACCTTGTAGGGCCCTCGGTGATCCTTGGTAAATTGGCGTTGTGCCAAACACGACCGAAGTCCCGACGATTTAAATATCAGAAGTTTGAAGGTTATATGTTGAACCGTGAAAGGATAGAATATTTCGTTTGTAAATTAATGATTTATTAAACGAATAAAAAAATTGTAAAAAGAAAAATATAAGTGAAATTTCGTTAACTGAACACTATAACCCATTTGGGAGAAGAAAAATGCATGTAGTTAAAATTGTTCAAAGAGAACTGTGAGTATTTAAAATGTCCCACAGAAATATTAGAGTTCATGTTTGGTGGTAGCAAAATGCAAAGACTTATGTTCCTTTCCCTTTTTCAGTAGGTTGGCGAAAATGTGTGAGAGAACGTAACACAAATAAAGAACTTGTACTTATCGCCTAACAGTTGGAGTGTCATGTTGTTGTTGCTGTTTTCGTTATCGGCGTGGAGTGAAAACGAAGAAAAGAAAATTAGAAGTAAAGGCGAGTCGTGACCGAGTCAGCTTGAAGTTTCTTCCTTACATTGAGAGATTCTATCAGATACCGCTCCCATTCTGACTGATTTTGACCAGTCAAGTGATGTCGTTTAAGTAGTCGGTTTTAGTCATGTGACCGGCTCCAGCGGGCATTTTCTTCTTTAGGTGTGAAAAAAACTTGACTGGCATCATATATCAATTTTTGATTTCCTATCCAATCAGGATCCAGAATTTTACTTTTCACACTGACTTGTGAAATTTGCCTTGGTGTGGGTTTTTCCAAAATGCTTTTAGTCGTTTGGATCCGATTTTGAGGGTGTGCAATTTTACTTTGTGTGTTTTAGTTAACTGCTGAATGGTATAGGATTTGTATCCTAAAATCTAAAACGTATAGTTTAAAATGCGTAATACTTTTAGATTCTAAGAATTCTTTCTTGAGATAATAATGATTTAGTGATGTAAATCTTACTAATTAACCCATAGCTTGCGAGAGAAATGAGGGTTCATACCTTCCCCAAGGTTATATTGAACCCGACAAAAACCGAAACTCTATTCACTGATTAACAATTCCGATTCATTATCTATTACACCACCAACATATGCAAGCTTACAGTACCTGGTATTCCCAAACGGTTACCCATCTAGTTACTGATCAGGCTCGAGGTTGCTTAACTTCGGTGATCTTACGGTAATCGGTGCTTCAAGCTAAATGGCAAATGAAGGTCTTTTGTGACTAGTGATATGTTAAATTGATAAAAAGGATTCACTTTCACTTTGATCATAACAGTTTTATCTGTTATTCTTTCTTTTTTCAAGTTTCATTTCCCTTTAGAACGTAGGCGATCACTGTCCTTCACTTATCCTTCTCGCTGGTCTTTCCTAACAGTTTTTCTATCGGTATCTCTTCGAAACCCTGTTCCGCCATCTACTTGCTCAAGCCCATTAAGTATTTCTCGCGTTGCTTTTCTCTGTCACTCTTTCTTTTTATCTGCCTCATGTGCATTAGATTCTCCAAGCGCTCCTTCCTCATTACTTGTCCTAGAAACTGCAGCTGTCTATTCCTGATGTTAATTATAAGTTTCCTTTTCATTTGCAAAACCTTGTCTTTGTTCGCATGTTCGGTCTATAGTATCCTCATCATCCTTCTGTAGAACTACATTTCTGTCGCATTGAGAATATTCTTTTAGAGATTGTCTAGCATTCGCTGCCACATAGGAGTACAAATTGCAAATATTTTAATAAAATTGGTTTGTACTCAGGGATAGTCTTTCGCGTATTATAATTGAAAGATGTGAGACACTTGCGTTTTAATATGTGCGTGACTATGACATGACATGATAACATGAACAAGTTTCATTCTGGATAATTTTCACGCTGAGCAATTTGTTAGCCGTTACAGTTGAAGCAAGAAGAAAATTTACAGTAATTTTTAGCAACACAGATTTGCGGTTATTTTTTGTTACCACGATTTACACCCTGAAAGAGATCTTATATTTGAAAGAGATCTTATATTATATGAAAGAGATTTACACCCTGAAAGAGATCTCGGGAGGAGAACGAGAGTACTTGGGAACATCGAAAAATGGATTATAAAATTGCCTGTCAAAGTTACAGCGCATTTCTTAAATGTTTCAATTATAATACGCGCAATTATTCGTGAGTACGAACAGATTTTATTAGAAATAAGCAGATATTTGCAATTTATTTAACTGATATATATATATATATATATATATATATATATATATATATATATATATATATTACGGAAATTAACGAAATGGTTTTTAAACAACCGACAATTTGAAATGATTTGTTTGAACATTATTTTTGATCGATACTCGTATTTATGTAGATATTCTGTTTATAAACAAACAGTATATATACACCGACCTGACTATTTACGATAAATTTTTGAGACGAAAATGTGTGTCATTCGGCAGTGGATATGTAGATATTGGTCGCAGGTTCGAATCCTACCGAATGACACACATTTTCAAACATTTTAACAAACATTTTAACAAACATGACTATATATATATATATAGTCATCCGCAGACAGATCTGTTTCGCTGTATCACAGCTCATCAGTTCGGTTAGATGTCCAATTTCTTTTTAACGCAGGATGAAACCCGACTGAATTAGCGTCAGTCGGCGATTGTACCTCTAAGCTATGGGCGCTCGGTAGAAGGAGGCAGGCTTTTAGCGTATGATGTATCATACACCAGTGTCCAGAGTGCTCTAATTCATTACTGAATGGGCGATGCGTAGATGCTAGAATAGCTACTGTTTTTTCAAAGTTTACCATTCTTCCAGAGTGCTCAATCAGGGAGTGAGAGCTTAAATAGTCATCCGCAGACAGATCTGTTTCCCTGTATCACAGCTCATCAGTACGCATATATATATATATATATATATATATATATATATATATATATATATATATGTGTGTGTGTGTGTGTGTGTGTGTGTGTGTCTGTTTCACTATATGACAGCTCTTCAGTGAGGCTAGATTAACTGTTTGCTTCAAACCGGGAGTGAAAACCGACTGATTTGTCAACAGTCACCACCAAGCCATTGGCTCAGGTCGGAGAAATGCAGATATCATAACGCGTAATGTTTTTACGAAATATAAATACGCCAGCAGAGAGAGTGTTCTATCTTGTAAACGCCCTGAACGAGGTTTTACACGGTAAGGATAGAACACAGCGTAAAGCCACAACTGCTGTTCATGAAATTTTCCCGTTTATAGTGCTCAGTTGGCTAGCGAGAATATAAATAAATTATCCCCAGACAGGCTTGTCTTGCTGTATCACAGTTCTTCCGACACAGATTAATTGTTTGCTTTAAGCGTGAACTGAAATCCAACTGATTTAACAGCAGTTAGGGATTTATCCACCTGGCCATTAGAGTTGGTTTACAAATCTAAGGGCGATAATCCAAATTAAACACGACTGGTTTAAGGGACGCAACTGACTAAATTGCACGAGTCACAGTTGATTGTTTCGTCGGCTGAAAAAAGGCGTTTATATATGACTAGCATCATGGCCCGATGTTGCCCGTGCAACTAAGAACATTTTAGTAGTAGGAGCAGATACTGACTAAATTAATTTAACATGAAAATAGAAATTATTTATTTTGTTAAAGCTTTAATTTTTAAAGAAATTTATTTACTGAAGTATGAAATATTAAACCTGAAAAAAAGAATGACTTAAATAATTAAATTAACCATTGGCACATTTTTTTTTTTTTTTACATATTTTGTATTTGTTTGGAAAAACACTTTTTTAAAAAAATATTTCTTTTGTTTCAAAATTACGGGGGAAAATATTCACATTTATTGACCAAATGAATTTTTAAAACGTCGGAATAAAAATGAAATATAAAGGCTCATTTTATTTTATTTTATTTAGTCACGTTTGACACGTGTGATTTGATTTCTGTGACATAATTTAGCAACCATCTTAGATCTTAGATGCTTTACGGAGCAAATGCAAACAATCGTGTCCATTGGCCAAAACGTGCGAAAGGGAAAATTATTGAACTTAAACTCAAAATTATGTGTTGACCTGGCTTCCCTGTAGATATGTGTCCCTAGAAAGTTTGAATGGCGTAGCTTAAAAAATGTAGACATTCATAAGGAACAGTCACCCACAGACTCACACACATACAGAGAGAGAGAGAGAGAGAGAGAGAGAGAGAGAGAGCGTGCCCAGATCTAAAAAATAAATATTATCGTCAAACAGATTTGAAATTTTCTTTTATGTGCAATGTCTCTGCAGTATATAAAAGATCATGGCTCTCCACATTTTCTTATCTCTTTTAGCTCTAAATAGCTTTTGCCTAAGCTTATCAAGTATGTCACGTGCTGTTTTCCCTTGTCTATCCGTCCATCTACCCTGTAAGTATCAGATTCTCCGAGCCCTCCTTCCTTATCAGGTGTTCCAGAAACTTCAACTGTTTCTGATGTTAAGTATAAGTTTCATTTTCGTTTCCACCCCACCCAAAAAAAAACCTCGTCGGTGGTTCATGTTATGCTCAGTACATTTCGATAAAACCATATTTCAGTTGCTTCGAGGCTCTCCTACACCTTTGGGTAAGATCGTCCAGCATTTGCTGCCATATAAGAGGTCAGATAGGTAGTATCTGTCCAGTAATCTTGTAACTCAATACTCTACTCAGCTTTTGGATCCAAACATACAAGGTACAAATATGACAGTGCCTTACTTTTGCATGGTCTTAGCCAGTTGCTCAATATCAGCAACAAATTTTTTTACTTTGAGTTTTACACAATTTTCTAAATGTTCAGGTGTTAGGCAATTTCAATGTTGACTTAACGCAGCTTTCATGTGAGAGAAAATCTGCTCTCAGGAATAAGTTGAAGCCAACGCTGAAAGAATAGCAAAAGCAATTTTCTTCAAGCAGATGAAAGATCTCGACAGGGATGTCCAGCAGTTGAGAATAGCACCAGATTTTTTTAAATTTTCGTCTTTCAGAGATTTCCTTAGTTTCACAAATCGTGCCACTGGAAATTGCATGGCGTGTCACGTGTGGCACGCTTGACGTAGGTTGTCGACCCCTGTCTTACATAATAGGGAATGCGGGAAATAAAAGAAAAGGCTTGAAGTGTCAAAGATGTCGTTATACAGAAAAATGTCAACTAAAGGCCGTGTGAGTAACGAGAAAGAATTAAGGGAAATAGAAACTGTTGTGGTGCATTGGATATCGGCTCGGGGAGCCGAGTTCGAATTCCAGCTGAATTCATTGCCTTCACTTACGCGCAAATACCCTTGGGAAAGGTATTAATCCGTCTATTCCTTCCAGTTATGGGTTAAATAACAGGACAGATTGGGTTCTATAGCTTTGGTAGGCAACCAGTCTATCGCAGAAAGCAATGGGAACGTCCTGCGGGATAATGTTCTGCCCAGTCAGTCATGTCTCTTTCGATACATGATCGCCCAAGCGTAATCGTTTCATCCCAAGCAAAAGCCAATACAGTTACTGGTGAGAATGGAGTTACAGCGAGAGAAAAGGAAAGAAAAAGAAAACGGGAATATGATATCTCTGATGTTGAAGAAAGGCTAAGTTGGGAATCAGGAATAAACTGAAACTTATATATCAACCAGTGAAGCAAGTATGTAGAAAGGAGTTACACAGGCGGGAAGTGCGAGAGAAGAAACTGGTGGAGTAGAAGAGGCGGTTACCTTTGTTTGGTTTGACGGTAAAAGGATGGGACCTAAATGCCAATATAGTAACATGAGTAAATTCATGTGGTCTGAACATCAAGGCAAGAAGCTTGTTAGAGCAGAAGCCGTGAAAAAAGAAAAAAGTCACATCCAGTTGGTGAGAACGTGACTGAAGTCGAGTGTCAATATCAGGATTGATTACATTGCAGATCCGCCTTTAAAAATCAAGAAGATGTAAATAGCCATAAATGCTAACTTCCTGAAAGGTCATGGCACATAAAATAATAAAAAAAACACTCTAATAATTTAATTAATAAATAAATAAAAAACATTATTTCTTCATAAATAATGAACTTAGCTCACTAGTGCCCCCTATATATAAATTTACTCGAACAACAAGATTAGCAACTAGATCCCACATTTTTTGCGAAACCAACAAATTGTAAACGAAAATTCTACTCCATCAGCTTCTTTTCTCGCACTTCCCGCCTATGGAATTCCCTTCCATTTAATTGCTTCCCCGACAGCTACAATATCCAAGAATTTAAATGTAAAGTCAATAGTCATATCCTATCTCACTAACCTGCTTCCTCTCTTTCATGATCCTTTCTCCGTTAGCCCCAATCTCATCAGTATTCTCATCCGTTTCTTAACCACTTCCTGACACTCCCTATAACCTGTCACTCTTTCTCATAACTTTCCTCCTATGTAACCCCCTACATAATAGTGGCAATAAAATGCCTTGTTTGGGGCGATATTATAAAAAAAAATTTTCTATACTATTATAATGTGGATATAAAGTGGGGGATCAATTCTACATTGCAGCTAATATATAAACTGATCCCTCACTCTATGGCCACAATAATCCTTCTCTTACCCACTTTCTGACACCCCTATAACCTGTCACTCTTTTTCATAACTTTCCACGTATGTAACCCCCTGCATGACAGTGGCAATAAAATGCCTTGCTAGGGGCGAAATTATAAAAAAAAAATAAACAAATAAAATGTTTGTTTACGTTTTAGATAAGAAATTGAGCTTTTTTGAAGAACCAAGAATTTAAAACGACAGAGATGTGCTAAAATGTAGTTTTTCGGCTTAGCAAGACATTCTTCGTAGACGAGTTAAATCCCATCGAATCTAAAAATAGTTTCTCCTGCAAAGGGGGATACAGGATTAAATCCAACATTCCCGAATAAGATTTATCGAATATTCAGGTCCTGTCTTACATGTTAGGGAATGCTGGAAATATCTTCACGATAAAAGAAAAGGCTTGGAGTGTCAAAGATCTGGTTCTCCAGAAAAATGTCAAGTAATAAATAAAATATAGTTAATAGTAAACGGGCAACCTACTCAGATATAAGTATCCACTGAAAAATATTGCGGTTGCTATGTTTTTCTTACCCACATTCAGTCCATGTCATTTACACGTCTGCGATTGTGCAATAAATCACTACTGTTCTTGTATAGGACAATTTAGCAATCGCAGTCGCCTTTAATCTTTAGGCTTTGAAGCAGCTCTTTTATATATGTGTGGTGATTGGTTAATTTTTAGTGAATCTCATATATTTTTCAATGTAATCTCAGTTTTTCTCGCGCTTGTTTTTTGATCCTATATGTTTCGTTATAACCGGCGGCTTTCAGCAAGTTACGCAGTAGACCAACAGGCTGGCTAAAGGACTCACATAATTCTGTCTACTCACACCTTACTAACGCACACACAGACACAGAACTTTGTTTCTGTCTGAACATTTTCACCGAAACCTTTTGAAATTTTGAACTCTTGACTAAAATTTGTGTTACTCACAATTGCTTTAAAAATAATTGTATTCTTCATGTTATTTATTCTCACATGAAAATCTTTCTAACATTTATAACAAACCCTTTCAGTGCAAGAAAAAACTTTCTTCATTTAATTGATTTTGGTCAACAAACAGTTAAAGGGGGACAACTTTTTCCTCCTACGCTATGTATACAACTATTACATGCTTTGTTTATTGAATATACATATTTATTTGTATTGGTTACAAATTGGATTTGTTTGTCTTTATTTTTCTTGAATCGTATGTTGGACGAATCGCAATATAAATCGTAAAGGACCTAAAAATCCTCTACACAATAACTTCTAAAGTGATAAATATATATATATATATATATATGTGTGTGTGTGTGTGTGTGTGTGTGTGTGTGTGTATGTGTGAATGAAAGTGTGTAAAGTGTTATGTTTAAATTCAACTGGCAATATGAGTTTAATATTATATTGTATATTTCTAATTTTAGAATAAATTGTAAATCCAAAGTTCATGTTATTGTTCCATCGAATACTTTCGAATGTTATTATCGACTGAATGTTATGAGGAAGATAAACAATATTTTGTTGGTTAAATCCTGGCATTTTGGTAACACAGCGTTATGTTTCACAATGAGTAACATGAAATAAATAAATAAATTGAATCTTTTCTAGAAGACCCGGGGCAGTTCTAGAAGCGTCTGTCAGACGGAACCAGAGGTATTCCTCCACCACACAAAAGGCGTGAAAAAAATAAAAAAATAAAAAAGGAAGTGGTTTTCGATGAAAAGCGGGAAAGAAGGGAGCGAGAGAGTCGCAAGTACTAATTGAACGCATTTCTTACTCTCTCACTTTCTCTTTTCTCTGATCATGCAACGAAAGAAAGAAAGATCATTCACATAGAACCACGAATCGTCTGCTTAGGCTTTCAAAAACCAGACGATACGCATTAATCATGTTGCTTTTCTTCTTCCTCTCAAATGTCCTGCAACAAAAAAAAAAAAAAAAAAGAGAGAGAGAGAGAGAGAGAGAGAGAGAGAGAGAGAGAGAGAAAGAAAGAGAGGAACAAAGGATCAAGATACAAACGTTAACTATTTTCAATTAGAGTAGATAGATCTATCTATCGCCCGGTTCACACTCCACCCACGTCTATTGAACAGATTAAGAGGCACATCCCTCGTTTCCTGTTTAGAATGTGGTTTTCGGCTTTCTCTTTTCCAATCTTCTCACTATTACGTAGCCCCCTGCACATCAGTGGCGTTACTGCCTTGCTCGGGGTGATACCAAAAAAAAAAAAAAACAAACAAAAAAAAAAACTAGGCTTTTTTTTAAGGACATTTCTCCTGGAATTCCACAAAAATAAACTTTTCACACTTAAATAAAATTCTCAATAATAAAAAAATACGTTGTATTAATCAATAAATTTCATTTCTATTTTTTATAAAAAAAAAAGACAATTTTTATCCTTTGATGCTTAATTTTTTTTAAAGTGGAGAGTTTTTTTTTGTTTTTGTTTTTTATAATCATATCGCCCCAAACAAGGCATTTTACTTCCACTGTTCAGCAGGGGATTACATAGGAGGAAAGTCATGATAACGAGTGACAGGTTATAGGGGATGTCAGGAAGTGGTTAAGAGAAGGATAAAAATACTGATGAGAGTGGAGTGGACGGAGAAAGGAGCGAGAGAGAGAGAGAGAGAGAGAGAGAGCATAAAGAAAGAAAGAAAAAGAAAGAGATGAAAAGAAAGAGAGAAAATGAAATAGAGAAAGAAAAAGAAAGAATCGTACGATTTTTATTTTATAATATTATTGCCCCAAGCAAGGCATTTTACTGCCACTGTTTTGCAGGGGGTTACATAGGAGGAAAGTTATGAGAAAGAATGACGGGTTATAGGGGGTGTCAGGAAGTGAGTAAGAGAAGAATGAGAATAAGGATGAGAGTGGAGTGGATGGAGAAAAGAGCATGAGAGAGAGAGAGGATGCAGGTTAGTGAGATAAGAGATGACTATTGACTTTACATTTAAATTCTTGGAGATTGTAGCTGTCGGGAAAGCAAGTAAATGGAAGTGAATTCCACAGGTGGGAAGTGCGGGAAAAGAAGCTGATGGAGTAGAATTTGCGTTTACAATTTATTGGTTTCACAGTAAAAGGGTGGGATCTAGTTGCTAATCTTGTGGCTCGAGTAAATTTATATATAGGCGGCAACAGTGAGCTAAGTTCATCGTAGCAGAAGCCATGAAAATATTTGTAGAAGAGACATAGGGAAACTACAATGCGCCGTTGAGAAAGTGACTGTATCTAAGCTGGCAAGTCGGGATCTATCACATTACACATTCTCAGTTGGATTTTGTCAAAGACATCTAGGTGGATAGCAGGAGCACCCGATCGGATATGGCAGCAGAATTCAATACACGTGCGATGTTAAAGCTGTGAAATTCACTATTAATTATTTACAACCCTATTTCTTGAAAGAATTTGTTCTTTTCAAGTAAGAGGTAGGGATGAAATGTTCAGAGGCTGACAATGAATGAGGGATGTTAAAGCTGTGAAATCTACCATTCATTAATTCCAACACTTCTTCATGACAGAATTGTTTCTTTTTAGGTAAGAGGTAAAGTTAAATGTTCAGAGGCTGACAAGGAATGAGCGATGTTAATGCTGTCGAATGCACCATTCATTAATTCCAACACTTCTTCATGACAGAATTGTTTCCTTTCAGGTAAGAGGAGGAATGAAAAATTACCAACAGGTCTATATGTGCCGTCTGACTTCGGTACCTTGTGTAAGGCTGAACTCCATTCTGAGTTCGAAGGGGAAATTATTCCTGCCTTTAGGAGTTTCTTGAATTCCTCTTTCGCAATTTCATCTCTCTGAGCTGATAACTGTCTCTCTCTGAAGGAGGTAGGAGTATTGCTACCAGTTTCTATTCTGCGGTATATCTTTGGTTTTGTTGCATTCGTGTCGCGATGAGGAGAAATTAAGTTTGGATATTTCTCTAGAATTGTTCGTACCGTTTTGTTAGCATCTTTACTCGGTACTACATCTATATTCATGATAACAGATGATGGATGTGCACTGGATTGTCTATTAGTCATTTTATCGATTAGTTTGTTGTTCTTACAGTCCACCACTAACCCGAAATGGTTTAGGAAATTGTATCCTAGGAGTGACTGAGCAGTTTCTGCTATTATAAATGTCCATGTAAATTCCCATCTGAGGTTCTGTAGCGTGAGATTCAGTACTGTTTGTCCTAAGCATTCAATCTTTTGATCGTTGGCTGACACTAAAGTGATATTGGTTGGGTGTGTTACAGCTCCATTTAAATATCTCTTTGGAAATATAGATACGACAGCTCCTGTATTCACAATAAAATTTAAACTTTGAGCTCCTAACCGTGCGGCTACAATGAGAAGCGGCGAGGAAATGGAAGCTAACATCTTTCGCCTAGTTAGTTTTCCGAAATCTCACGAGGAACTCGTGAAATTGGACGAGAACTGGGTTGCATTTGAACATTCCATTTATTAGGCCATCTGTACCACGGCTGGCAAAATTTTGCACGTTCCGCAAAATATAAATGCGCTCGGCAGATTTTAGGTTTTTGGTCCTTGTTGAAAGGGCGAACACTGGTAGTGAATTTATTTTCACTGTGGGAACAGCTATGGATTGGTTGGTTTTGATTGGTTGAAGTTTCTTCAGCGTCAGTTGCCATGTTTGGTGTGTGGTAAAAATAAATATTCTAATTTCGCTGAAAGTCCAAAATTTTTTTGTATATATATATATATATATATGTATATATATTAAACAAGGATTAATTCAAAGATGTTGAATGGCCATTTCGATATGAAGATCCCCACGGGGAACGACACATCACCTCAGCAACAGAAAAAAACCTTTCAGAAACTGGAGAAAAATTAGTCTACTTTTCCTTTTTAAATAGATTGCAAAGAAATTAAAAAATAAATAATAAAATAAAATAAAAATAAAAATAAAGGGAAAGAAAAAGAAAAGGAAAAAGAAAAAGAAAAAGATAGAATAAAATCAAATAAATAAGAAAAGAAAAAAATTGACATCGTCTGGGTTCGCAAAAAAAAAAAGGGAGAATGTAACTAAAAATTAACAGACAGCCGTGTTAAATCGACGTCTGTTAAAGCAATATTAAAATAAATTTTTAATATTAATTAGGATCGGGTTTTTTGGAATTTACCTTCCTGCTTTTTTCCCTTGGATTGAAGTATCTGAATTAAAATATATATATATATATATATATGTGTGTGTGTGTGTGTGTGTGTGTGTGTGTGTGTGTGTGTGTGTGTGTGTGTGTGTTGAAATCATGTCGTGGTCACCAGTTTATAGTGGGTTATCCGTTCTAGTGAAACCTAGTTGTATGTTGAAACGGATTAACTGAATTTGGCCTCGTTAGTAGATAGCCCACTATAATGGAGGTATATAAAATAAAATAAAATTTAGTATAGAAACAACATTTATATATACACATATATCAATTAAGGTTTTTTTTTACAAATAAATTAATGTCTTTAGAATGATTTCAAAGGACGTTAAAATGTTCGTAGCAATAAATGCTGAAAAGAGAGGTTGTGCGTATGTATGTGTGAGCGTTTGTCAGTTAGGAATATTTTTGATGTCTCTTCTCCGTAGATCGGGTAAGTAGCTCAGAGGACAGCGAAGAAGAAGATGAGAGAGAAAGGAGGTGAGCATTGTGTATCGCTTGACGAGGTCACGGGACGTGCTAATTATGCTCATACTTTCTCAACTGACGATACTTTTTGTGTCGGCTTTTTATTTCGTCTTTTTGGGTCCCAACGAGTCATTTGGGAATTCACACCCGTATTTAATTCTTGGCTTCCCATTGGATGATGAATAAAATTCGCGTAGGCTCGCGAACTGGAATTTGATTTGTAATTAATTTTTGATTTTCTGCCAGTACATATGCGTGGAGCCGGGTGCGCAAAGACCAGTTTCGGTTATTTGCTTTCTGGATCTCTGAGGGCAAACACCCGGTTCCTCGCTTTGCTCAGTATCACCACAAGCTACGCAATAGCAGTGGGATCAATAACATTGCAGATTCTTCTGAAGACACCACTTTATATAATTTTGAATAAATCGAAAAATTTATTAGATTTTGTTGTGTCATGGCTCGTACCATGTGACATCCGGTCGGCCGGGTGTATAAAAAATAATGTGCATTTAGCACGGGGAGTTGTCATTATCACAGACTTCTTGAAGTAACACCTACTACTGCGAGAGACTTTAAATATTGCATATACTTCTTGGTTGTACCACTCGGGTAATAAATTATAAAGTAGGTCATCTACATCTCACTTTTACAACATTATATATATATATATATATATATATATATATATATATATATATATATATGTATATATAGATATAAATTAATAATACATTGCGACACGGAAGTTTCTATGTTTCGAGATTTCTATCTTGTCTTCAGGCAATGTATTGTGTTAGTTGCGAAAATGATTTTCATTTGATCATGATGAAAATCATTTTCACAACTAACAGCAAACATTGCCTGGAGTAAAGATAGAAATCTCAAAACATGGAAACTTCTGTGTCGCAATGTATTGCTAATTTATAATTATATGATCATACTATAATTATATTATGCTCTACAATATTTATTGTACTAAGCACGTTTTTGAAAAAAACAAAAAACAATTGCCAGATATCTCAAAATCATAAACCTTGGGTCTTCTTTACCGGGATATATATATATATATATATATATATATATATATATATATATATATAATCTCTTAACTACTTGACCCTACTTCTTTCCACACTGTCCTGTAGATCCCTTTCCTTTCTCTCCCCTTCGCAACTGTCACCACACCTGTATTCACATCCTTTTCTTGCTCCTTTTTAACTGGTTCGTCTTTTACCTCATTCTCCTCTAATCTGTTTACTGTTATGTAGCCCCCTGCAAATCAGTGGCATTCCTACCTTGCTCGAGGTGATATGATCCCCCGTGGCCCATGGGTAGAGTCGCCGACTGACGCCAGTTCGGTCGGGTTTCGAGCCTGGGTTAGGGAGCAGTCGGAGTCTAACCGTACTGATGAGCTGTGATACAGCGAAATAGATCTGTCTGCGGATGACAATATATATATATATATATATATATATATATATATATATATATATATATATAGTTCAAATATCATTGGTTACTTTTTTTATTGTGTTTCGTTCATTTTATTATCTGGAGAAAGATTATAAAAGCTGAAATAGCTGTGATTAGTAAACTCAAGGTAATCTTTGAAATTTGAAGATAGTTCGTAATTTTCACTTGGTGTCCGCCATTTTTTGTTTTAGTTTTGGCAGATCGTATTTAACAAAAACTTTGACTCCATACTTTTTTTTCATATACACTGTACACCTGAAGAAGTCTCAGAAAATCGATCGATCAAAACAGTGTGGCAACCACAAAAAGCAACATAAGGAATTATATTAATGATCCAAAGAATTCTTGAAACAAGAATAACTCATTTCAGAATTCCACATGATGTTTGATTTTATTATGCAACTGTGATATGACGACACATTGTCGCCAATCAAGTCCAGGTAGAATAGCAGAAAGATCATCAGAACAATTATGAAAATATTTAGGTAAATATTTGTTTTGTTCCCCGAAGGCCTTTAACCCGTCAAAACTTTCCAAAACATCCCTATTTCCGAGCAATTGTATACACAGAACTCAAATAGGTAATTGTTTATTGAAAAAAAAACCACCTTTTTTTCATTTTATCGAGAAGAAAAATATGGAACTTCTTGTCGCTGTTTATCTCACCCCGTAACCATGGTTCAAAAATGTTATTCACTGCAGACTGAATTCACGTGTAGTTTTTTAATTTGTCAGTCTTTTTACTTCCATTTTGCTATTAATGCGCGGAAAATGAGTTCCGAAACACAACAAATCGCGAAGTAATTCCTGAAAAGGGAGTAAATAGAACGAATTCAGTATCCTACGCCTCAAGTCATTCAGCGGTTAATCAGATATGAGAACGGTGAAAAGGGGTGAGATATAGTCCGATTTATTTCTGGTCGATAACATGAAAGAAAGGTATGTTTTTTCAATAAACAATTATCGATTTTTACATTTGCACGGAATTAAGGATGTTTTGGAAAGATTTGAAGAGGTAAAGGCCTTTGGGGAACAAAACAAAAATTTACCAATATTTATAGAAAAAAAGGAAGTTGCGTTACGGTAAAAAGTGACTGAGCTGAGATACCGGATCAGGACTATTAACATTGCACATACTTTGTATTTGATCAAGAATCTCTGTATACAAACACCAGAACAGATATGACATCAATATTCAATGTAGGAATGAATACTAGACTTATAAATGAGTTTTTAAGTTTTAGTTTGTTTAACGGCATATCGACATCTGTGGGTTATTTAATGCCAAAAAGGTGGAGTTTTAAGGTATTTTTTAATGTTCACTTATAGTAAGAAGGTTGATTAATCAGATTTTGATTAATTTTTTTTTATTTTAGAAACTAAAAATGTCTTCTAATTTTGTATTCCAAAATGTATTGCTGGTAAGAATTTTTTCCTCCAAAAATGTATTGTTTTTGTTCAAAAATATATTGTTGGCAATATTTTTCATCCAAAAATGTATAATTTTTTATAAAAGTCTACTTTATACTTTCATAGTGTTTTGACCCCAGTTTGGGGGTTAAATATTTGTCCATAGCTGGGACCTTAACAGGTGTTACCACGCCGGGTCAGGGTGGAACTGGGAACAACAGCAATGAAGAGGTGGTTTCAAGCTCCTCACCACTTCCAAATCAGAGGCATTGCCGCCGGATGCAATTTACGGTCATACCTAGGACAACTTATAAATGAATAATATAATATAATATAATATAATATAATATATAGATGATGAAACCTAGCTACCCATATGAATGCTATGCTAAAATTTCTAGTCGTACCAAAGAGAAAAGCTTATCAGAACAATTACCACGAAAATAGGCACAGGGAAGCTTATTTTTACATCCGTAGAAAGTAAGTGAAGACGAAATATCAGGTCCGTCCCTGAGTCCTTCTGAAGCTGTCTTGAATCTTTATCAAATATTTGCAAGAAAAGAACCGTACTTGTTATTGACAATTAGATTCCTCACCCACATTGTTCTTGAAGCAAATTTCAAACAACGTATTATTCTTCCTTCGTCTACATGTGTTCGATGTGTCCGACCATTTTTGAATCGAATCCGATTTCTTTAAGTTTAGTCATCATCAAAGAGGAGTTCATAAACGCAAGTATCGGGCTACTATAAAACCACAGCTTCCATATGTTGGCATATATTTGGGATTCAAATTCTATTCGCAGACATCGGACGCAAGCACTAAACCACTTTTTAGGCTCTACCATGTCTGGTTCGTTATATCTTAAGTAAACAAACAAAGAAAAATATTTTACCATTCATAGAGAACACGAAACACATCAGGATCGTTATGGATGTCTGGTATAAAACAAAACAAAAAAAAAAAAAAGAAAGAAAGCAAATTCCCATTAAGTAAAAACAAAAATAAAATAACATTTTTAGTTTGTGAAAAATACGAACTAAGTAATATGAATTGGTACATTTGTCAGTTGTTTGATCAAATATATTTATTATTTTTTGAAATGATGAAATTTAATGGAACTAATAAGAATCTCATGTTTACCATTGTCTGCTTGAGGTAGATGTGTAGAAAGATCTACTTAAGCAGAAAATAGGTTCATGTCTTGCGTTTTGTAAGTCCAAACGTTTGTTAAGTACATTGCCATTTGTGAGAGATCACGTCTCGAAAGAGCCATGAGTGACAGGGGAAAAGTTTTCCCACCATTACTTTTTGCGGTAGACTCATTGGCAACCAAGGATCTGTCCTGCTATTTAAACCATAGCTGGAGAGAGAAGAGATAGATTATGTTATTATATAAATAAGTAGCAATTAGTGCGTGATCAGTTTATTACATGACCGGCCATAATTATTAGGCTACCCCAGTTTTGTAAAAAAAAAAAAAATTCCAAGTGGATAAATCTAAATGAAAATAAAATGTTTTTTGTTATTATTACTTTGCAAAATTTTACAAGGCAGCCAGAGTGCCTTTGCTTTGGCCAGCCAATAAGCAGAAGAGACAAGCATGGTGAAGAGATAACAAAAACTGGACAACAGAACAGTTCATTTGATGCATATGTTATTGTGCAGTATTAAAAAAGAACCATTTTATTTTCATTTAGAAATTTTTTTTTTTAATCATTTCACCCCGAGCAAGGCGGAAACGACACTGATGTGCAGGGGGTTACATAAATGTAAAAAGATTAATTAGAAAAGAGTGAGGAGTACAAGCTAGTTAGAAAGGAACAATAGAAAGCTGAGAAAGAAGGTGCGATGACAACATAGGTGGAGAGAAAGGGAAGGATATACGGGGGCGAGGAGAGAGCTAGAGGCCAGTGGTTAGTAGATGAGTATTAACTTTGCATTTAAATTTCTGGAGGTTGTAGCCGTCAGGAAAGCAAGAATACGGGAGTGAGTTCCATAGGCGGGAAGTGCGAGAGAGGAAGCTGCAGGAGTAGAATTGTCGTCTGCATTTGGCTAACTTGACTGTGAATGGGTGGGACCCAGATGCCAGTCTGGTTGCACGGGTAAACACCTTTTGAGGAGGCATCAGTGACTTAAGCTCATCCGAGCAGAAGCCATGAAAGTATTTATAGAAGAGACAGAGGGAGGCCACATTTCGACGATGGGAAAGTGGCTGCAGTCGAGTCGCCAGACCAGTACCTATCACATTACAGACTCTCCTTTGGAGCCTGTCAAGAACACTGAGGAGAACGGCAGGGGCACCTGACCATAAATGGCAGCAGTACTCCATGCACGGACGGATGGTTGACTTGTATATATGCAGGATGGATTCAGGTGGAAAAAACATCCTGGATCGACATAGTGACCCAACCTTCTTAGCAGTAGATTTTGCTATGGATTCAATATAGTGGTTCCATTTGAGGTCTGAGGACAGGGTAAGTCCGAGGAGGCGTAGTGTATTACTCTCCGGGAGAATCATCTGGTCCATGCTTATGGGAGGCAGAAGAGGTTGCCTGTGATGGTTGACAGACAAGAGCTTGGTCTTAGACGAATTGAAGTTGACAAGCCACTTCTTGCCCCAGTTCACCACAGAGTGTAGATCCCGCTCAAGGTTAGCAGCGAGTTTGTGTCTGTCCGCCACGACAGGTTTCTTACTGGAGCGGGAGTATATTGTAGTGTCATCTGCGTAGATGCCTACTTGGGACTTGATCTCATCTGGGAGGTCGTTGATGAAAATAAGGAAGAGCGTCGGGCCCAGGATAGAGCCCTGTGGGACACCAGCATTCGTGCTGTGGGACAAAGAGGCACGCCCATTCAGAACGACCTTCATTTTGCGGTTATTTAAGAAAGATTGGATTAGGTCAAGCAGGCGACCGGTAATATCATAACCCCGTAGTTTGCATAGGAGTCCAGGGTGCCAAACCCTGTCGAAAGCCTTGGAGATGTCCAGAGCAACCGCGCGAGCCTCGTCAGACTCATCAAGGGCCTGTAGCATGTACTTCGTTACAGTTGTTAGCAGGTCGGCCGTGGACCTGTCAAAGCGGAATCCATATTGCCTGTCAGAGAACAGTTTGTGGGCGGTGAGATGATGAACTATTTCAGCATTGATTATAGCCTCGAATACTTTCCCGAATATCGGTAGAAGACTAATAGGGCGATAGTTGGATGGGTCCGAGGGTTCACCACAATTCTTAAAGACAGGAACGACTGAGGAGAATTTCCAGCATGCAGGAAAGCAGGAAGCAGAAAGACAGTAGTTAAACAGTTTAGAGAGGACGGGGGAAAGTTCACGGGCACACTTCTTAAGGACTATCACCGGGATTCCATCGTCTCCACACGCCGTATGGGGGTCGAGTTTTGAAATTACTCTGGATACTACTGTCGGGGTAATATATACTTCGTGCAGTTTGGCCTCAGTTCTAATAGGGAAGTCGGGTGGGTGCACTCCGGACGAGTCGAATGTGGAGTTGGATGAGAATCTCCGGGCAAAGCACTCAGCTTTGTCCGCAGATGACGTGAGAACCTCAAATCCATGGATTAAAGGGGGTATTGAGGATTTCCTATTGTTGAGCACTCGTTTACAAATCCTCCAATAGTCCTTGGAGCCGAACTTGCGGTCAGCTATGTGCTGTCGCATTCTCTCAGCAAACAACTGTTTGGCGTCATTTAGAGTTCTCTTGCACTCATTGCGAGCAGATGTGAACAGGCGCCTATTGTGATCAGTTGGCTGTCTCCGGAATAAACGGAAGTAATGGTTCCTGTGGGCAATGGCGGCTGAGCAGGCCGGAGAGAACCACGGAGAGGAATGAGGTTTTAAGCTATACTTCTTGGTGGGTATGAAGACATCAATGCCAGCTTTCACCCATGACGAGACCTCAGAGATCACAGTCATCAACTGATAGGTCAAACACTTTTCCCCAAGGGACGTCGCAGAGGAAATCGCGAAAGGCATCCCAGTCAGCTTTTTGGTAGAGGTAGGAGGTTCTACAAGTAGGGGGATCCTGGGGGGGAGTGAGATTGGAAAGAAATACTGAGGGAGACTACAGCGTGGTCGGAGTTGCCGAGAGGGCAAAGCTGCGAGACTCGACAGGCGTCAGGCGCAGAGGTGAAACATATATCTAGCAGTGAGGAATGACCTGAGGGAGTGCTTGGGAAGCGAGTGGGGAAGTCCACCACTTGCGTAAGGGACTGGGAAATAGCAAAGTTCATGGCGTGAATGCCCGCCGGATCAGTAACGGCGTTTTCAAGCCACTCAGAGTGGTGGGCATTGAGGTCTCCAAATACAAATATGTGGGCGAATGGGTGATAGGAAATAGCCTTATCTATGTCGTCGGCAATGCTATCTAGTAGCAGTCAGGAGAGGAGGGAGTACGGTAAAGGAAGAATAGGTAGCTAACCGAACTGAGGAGAGACAGGCGGAGACATATGTATTGGTGGTCAGTAGATTCGAGTGAAGTCACCCTAGTTATGGGGAGGTGTTCGTTGACATAAACACCCAGCCCATGCATGTGGACAGTGGAATCCTTCCTTAAAAGGGGAAGATAACCAGGGATGAAGAGGTCAGAGGAGGGAATAGCTGAGTTGAGGTTAGTTTCGCAGAGCGCGAGGATGTCAGGGGACTTTTCATGCAGGAACGCTTCTACACTAGGAAAGTTAGTACGAATGCCTCGGATATTAGTAAAGGAGAGGTTAATGGGTTTAGGTGGTTTGGATTTAACTGGTTTAGGGTCATTTCTGATTTTTTGAGTCATGATTCTGTTTGTAGAAAGGGACCTAGGGTAGAGGATACAGGCGTTCATTACCCACGATCTGTGCCGGGAGGGAAACCGGCTAGGGCTGCAACAAGGTGTGGCCTCGGGGTTGCCCACCGAAAGCGCTTGCAGGGACACCTATCCATGCGCGTCATGGCACTACAAGAACCCCGATATTATACAACTGTTGATCAGAGCAGCCGCTCTTGACGCTACGCAAGAGTTAGGGCTCCTAACTAACAGTCGGAAGCAGCAACCAGGAAACTGCCAAGCCGGTTCCCTCACAGTGATGAGCCGTTGCCACCAACCGGCCAGATCGCAGGAAACCACCGGAAGCACCAGTACCAAGGTCTGAAGAGAGAGAAGAGAAAACCGGAAACCACATCCTAAACAGGAAACAAGGGGCGAGCCTCTACTCCAGTTCAATAGACGTGGGAGGAGTATTGACCGGGCGATAGTGTGACCTATCTACTCCTATTAAAAAAAATAAAAATAAAAAATAAAAACACGCACAAACATCGAAAAAAAAAACACAAACTTCCAAAAGTGGAGAGTTAACTAAGTTTTAACTTAGTTAAAGTCCAAATGAAGCATGAACTCCAAAAAAGGGGGGCGGGAAATAAACGAAAAATACCTCACAGTTTAACACAGGAAATTTGAATTAAAGTTTCATTCTTCAATTCTTGCTTTTCCCAAAAATCAACATCAAGTTAACCTGCTCGGTGACTTCCGATTCAAAGAACAGAACATGACGTGGGGTGGGGTACTAATGGCTGCTGATACCTCGGCCAAGGTAGCTTCATAAATACTAAAATTAGTATGAAATACATCATTTCATTTTAAAAAACTGGTGTGGCCTAATAATTATGGCCGGTAGTGTACTTCATAACAATATAAAACCGATTCCCTAATTTAGGTCAAATAGAAGCTTTAATTATATTCTTTTCCGATTATATCAATTTGTATTAATTCTAAGGGATCAGTTTATTACTTCATAACACTAGAAAATCGATCTCCCATTTTATACCCATTTGTCCCGTAGAAGATTTAATTATATTTCCAACTATTATATTCAGTCAGTCAGTTAAGTGACATACGTGATACTCGCTTAGGATATCAAGTATCGAAAGAGACATGACTTGCTGGGATATTATATTGCTGAAACAATAATACATGTGTAGATTGGAGAGGATAGACATGTTATAATGACGAAGTTTCCATTATTTTCTGCGGTAGACTGGTTGCCAACCAAGGCTATAGAACCCAGTCTGTCTTGTTATTTAACACATAGCAAGGGAGAAGAGACAGATTAATACCTTTCTAAAGGATATTTGATGATATGAATTCAACGAATTCAACTGGAATTTCAACTCGGCACTCTAATCTATCATTCCCAGCCGATACCCACTTCATCTCAAAGCACATCCGTATTAGTACATAAAAGCAAAAGTATTTGTTATATTAGTCGAAACACCAATTTCTAAACTTAAAGTGACAATTTCAATATCAACAACTCGTATGATAAAAAGGACGTTAGTTTTGTCCGGCTCGGCACACATCTTTCGTGTCAAGACACGAGGGTGAACAAAAAAAAAAAAAGCATTTATTCAGCCTTGTCAAATATTTGACCACTCATTTTCGGGAACACTGAAGACGCATGATGTTTCTTCTATTTCTTTTTCTTCTATGTGCCCTGTCCATTCAAGACGCAGGCGATCATGGCTTTCCACATCTCCCTATCCCTGGTGGCTCTTAGCACGCTTTCTCTTGTTACACCATGCAATCCACGTTCTGTCATCCATTATCTCAAGCCCGTAAATCTAGAATATAAATGTATAGAAACTAACATGGCCACAAAATGAGGGATCACTTTATATATTGATTATAGTATAAAATTGATCCCCCACTTTATACGCACATTATAATTTCTTATAAACAGTTGGCATATATATTCCTCTTCTATGTGCCCTGTCCTTTCAAGACGTAGGCGATCATGGTTTTCCACATCTCCCTATCCCTGGTGGCTCTTAGCACGCTTTCTCTTGTTACACCATGCAATCCACGTTCTGTCATCCATTATCTCAAGCCCGTAAATCTAGAATATATATGTATAGAAAATAGCATGGCCACAATATGAGGGATCAGTTTATATATTGATTATAATATAAAATTGATATCCCATTTTATACCCACATTATAATTTCTTATAAACAGTTGGCATATATCTTCTTCTTCTATGTACCCTGTCCTTTCAAGATGTAGGCGATCATGGCTTTTCACGTCTCCCTCTCCCTGGTGGCTCTTAGCACGCTTTCTCTTGTTACACCACGCAAACCCCGTTCTGCCATCCACTAGCTCAAGCCCATAAATGTAGAATATATATATGTAATGGCCACAAAAAAGGGATCAGTTTATATATTGATTATAATATAGAATTGATCCCCCATTTTATTCATAAAGTAGATTTTTCTCGAGCCACAAGATTAGCAACTAGATCCAATCTTTTTCTGTGGAGCCAATAAAATGTAAACGCAAATTCTACTCCATCAGCATTTTTCTCGCGCTTCCCGCCTGTGGAATTCCCTTCCATTTACTTGCTTCCCCAACAGCTACAATCTCCAAAAATTTAAATGTAAAATCAATAGTCATCTCCTATCTCACTAACCTGCATCCTCTCTCTCATGCTCCTTTCTCCGTCCACTCCACTCTCAGCAGTATTCTCATCCTTCTCTTGCCTACTCCCTGACACCCTTTATAACCTTTCACCCTTTCTCATAATGTTCCTCCTATGTAACCCCCTGCACACCAGTGGAGGTAAAATGCCTTGCTTGGGGCGATATGATTATCAAAAAAGGCTGTTCGTTGATGGCAGTAAGATATTTTGCTGGTAGGAGGTTCCTGAATATAGGAAGAGTAGACAGAGACATTTACTGACACCACACCATGATCAGAAATGCCAAAAGGGCAGAGCTGCATAGCGTGACAAGACTCTGGGATAGGAATAAGGAAGAGACCTCGAAGGGAAGCGTCATGCTTCAGGGTTACTGGGGAAACGAGTGGGGAAATTAACCACTTGGGTGAGAGGGTGAGTGGTTGAGAAATTCAACGTTTGGACACCAGCAAGATTAGTGATAGAGCTTTCCAGACACTTGGTATGATAAGCACTGAATATACGAACACAAATACATAGGAGAATCTGTTAAAGGTAATAGCCGTGTCTTTTTTTTTTTAATCATTTCACCACAAGCAAGGCGTTAACGCCACTGACGTGCAGGGGGTTACATAAGAAATTTGAGGTATTAGGCAGGAGGAGAATGACGACAAAAACAAACCAGCTGCAGTAGGTGAATGAGAAATGCAAGAGAAGGATGTGAACACAGGAGTGAAGACAGTTGCGAAGTTACAGAGAAAGGAAAAAAAAAACAAGATACACGGGGTGATGTAGAAAGGGGTGGAGTTAAGTGAATAAGAAATGGGAATTGACTTTGCATTTAAGTTCCTGGAGATTATAGCCGTCAGAAAGGAGTTCCACAGGAGGGAAGCTAGAGAAAAGAAGTTGTTGGAATAGAATTGTCGCCTGCATTCTTGTCTATATTGTCTGAAATACTATCTGGAATGCAGCATTCAGAAAAGGAAGGGGGCGGTAGAAAAAGAAGAGAACGCTTACTGACTTTATCAGAGAGAGAGAGAGAGAGAGAGAGAGAGAGAGAGAGAGAGAGAGAGATGAAAAAGCGGAGCGAAGATTCAAGAGAGATCCCCCTAACTAGAGGGTGATGTCATGGTTCACAGTTATTTAGGTAACGAGAGGCATAGAGTAGCAGTCCGTCGCAACATGCATGGAAAAGGAACTTGTGCAGATTGTAGCATAATGTAGCTTGAGGGTTGCACACCGGAGCCACTTGCAGGGACACCAATCCATGCGGGATATAACACTACAAAACCCTGATATTATTCAACTGTTCATCAGAGCAGCCTCGCAAGATGATGCGCTGCAGTCGGGCTCCTAACAGTCGGAAACAGCAACCAGAAAACTGCCAACCTGGTACCCTCAGTATGAAGAGCTGTTTTCATCATCCACACACATTACAAAATATTCGTGACAGAATCCCAATTAAGATCCGAAATTTTGTTTTTCTTTATCGTCAGCCATAATAAATGATTTTCTTGTTTTTATTCTTCTCTTTCAAATAATCTATAATCTACGGGGCATGCAGGATATGTGATGAAACATGTTTTCTCGTCTTTATTTTCATTCACACGTTTTGTTTTCTTGTTTTATTCTTCTTTGACTTCTTTGTCTAATGCTCCGGTTTATGCAAGATCTAAGATGATCTATGTTTTTTTCTATTCTTTTTTTCTGGACAATGCTTCATACGTGAATTGTGGTGCAGTGGATATCGGCTTAGAACGAGAAATTGGAGAGCCGAGTTCAAATTCCAGTCGAATTCGTTGCATTCACATACGCGAAATTACTCTTTGGAAAAGGAATTAATCCGTCTCTTCTCACTCCAGCAATGGGCTAAATAGTAGGGCAGATTGGGTTCTATAGCTTTGGTTGGCAACCAGTCTACTGTATAAAGTAATGGTAACCTACTGCGGGGTAATCTTCTGCCCAATCAGTCATGTCTCTTTTGAGACATGATCGTCCAAAGCGTTTATCACGTATGGCACTTAACTGACTGAATATCTGAGAACACTTCATCCAACAAAAAATATAAAAATATATTTGCAGAATCAAAATATGCTTCAAAGCATTTGGTTGATATAAAATATATTTTTGAAGTAAATATTTACGCATTCATCTTCATTGTTCTCTATTCCCCACATTAATAATAATAATAATAATAATTTTGCATTATAATTATTTCATTTTTCGAGGAAATGAGGGAGTCTAACACCATCTTTAAATTTGGTGTTTTTCATTTTTTGCACTTTTATCGGTTATTATATAAAGTTTCCGAATATTAAAAATAAATTTGGAAAAATTTCAATATTTAAACAATTTTAGACGGGGGCTCAATTTCTCAGACAACGTTATAGTAAATCGATCCTCCATTTTGAAACCACTCGCGTTGGGGCCGCTTTGTTTTGTATTTTTGGGACGAGTTGTTGCTCTTGTTTTCATCTTTTTCAAGTTTTTTTTAGTTCTTGCGATGGCTCCTTCCTCGGTAATTTCAAGAATGGCTTTATTCAAAAATTTCGCAAAGGATTCAGTTGTTGAATATGCGCAAGCAAAAAAGTTAATTGCACAGGATCGATTTACTATAAGGTTGTATGAAAAACTGAGCCCCCCCCTCTCCCAAATTGTTAAATGTTGAAGTTATTACAAGTTCTTTTGTCAGTCGGAAATTTTCGGGTTTAATCGATAAGATTGCACTGAAAAAAGTAAAAAAAAAAAATGATAATCAACCAATTTACAGGTGGTGGTAATGTCGTACCGGCGAGTGGTTCCAAAATGGAGTATCGATTTACTATAACGTTGTATGAAAAACTGAGCCTTCCATAAAATTGTTGAAATATTGAAATTTTTCCAATTATTTTTGTCAGTCGGAAAGTTTAGGGTGTAATCGATAAAATTGCACTGACAAAAGTAAACAAAAAAAGAAAAACAACAAATTCAAAGGTGGTGGTAGTCTCCTTCAGGTCTGCCCATTTTTCATTTTAATTTTTCTTTGCTTTTTATTGCAAAGATGAATGAGAACTGTTCATTTTTCATCTATTTTATTGCACTGAATGTTGATAACGCTTCATTCATCGTTTTTTTATGATAATAATGGTTGGAAACATTTTCTCAAATAAGATATAATATATAAATGCAAAAGATAGTTGAGCTCTTTTGTTTAATATGAAAAATATTTGCTCTAAGTATTGTTATTTATTTCTCTCTATCACCTGTAAAACTTTTTATTTTTACATATTTTACACCTCCGAACGTCTTTTTGGCAAAAATAATGAAATTTTTGACGAGGAAAAATTGTTTTCAAAGAATTTTAGTACTATAGTAAAATAACGACTAGGAAAATAAATGTGCATAAAAAAGTATGCAACTCAAGTAGATGTTGTTTGTCTAGTTGACGAGGCAAAAATGCAACAGCATAATATACATTATTATTGGATTCAAAATTATTTCAAATATGTTACAAAAACGGCAGAGAAAGATTCAGGTGGAATTTAAGCATTTTAAGATGGCTTTTGCTATTCTTAAAATGTGGAACATTAAAAAGAGAAGACTATCTATAATAGAGACTTGAAATACCAAATAAACACACACACGCTCTCTCTCTCTAAATATATAGTCATCCACAGCTCATCAGTACGGTTAGACATCCGATTGCTTTTACCCAGGATTGAAATCCGACCGAATTAGTGTCAGTCGGCGATTCTACCTTTGAGCTATGGGCGCTCGGTAGAATGAAGCAGACTTTTTAGCGTGTATATTGTCATTATACATGCCCAACAGCTGAGAGTGTTTTAATTCATTGCTGGATGAACGATGCGTATATGCTAGAGTAGCTACTGTTTATCAAAGCCTACCATTCTTCTAGAGTGCTCAATCAGGGTGTGATATATATATATTGTTAATCCCACCCCATTTTATTTTCCTGTTTATGAATAATGTTTTGGGACTTCTACCGGTATAAAGTTTTTTAACACATTTGAATTTGTGTAAATAAAATTTTGGTTTCGCTGTTACTGAAGAAGCGAGGATTTCCTCGTTGAAATGGGTATTCAACAGAATTTAATATCGAAATTTTTGTTTTATTTTATATATATATATATATATATATATATATATATATATATAATGATAATATACACGCTAAAAAGTCTGTCTCCTTCTACCGAGCGCCTATAGCTCAGAGGTAGAATCGCCGACTGACGCCAATTCGGTCGGGTTTCAATACTGGGTTAAAAAGCAATCGGAATCTAACCATACTGATGAGCTGTGATATAGCGAAACAAATCTGTCTTCTGATGACTATATATATATATATATATATATATATATATATATATACACACAATAACTACTCAAATAGTTTATTTACTCGCATTTCTCGCCTGTGGAACTCCCTCCCGTTTACTTTTTCCCTGATAGATACAATCTCCAAAAATTTAAAATCAATTAGCACCTTTTGCTTTTGTCTCTTTGAATGAAATATAAACTAGCTATGACTAATATAGTGTATGATCTTCAATGGCTTGTTCACTATTGTGTTTCTTGTCATAAATCAATTACCTATATTGGACATACTACCATTTCTCGGAATAGACAACTTACATGCTATCTATCTAGTAATAGTAGTGCAATAAAAACATTCATTAACTCGTAACTTACAAGAAAAAATTTGGTTGATAATACAAAAATATTATTTAATCACCATATTAAAGGCCTCTCGCTATAAGAGAGGCACTATATATTGTGGTGATACCGACCGAACAAAAGCGATGAACCGGATGTGTGCTCTCTTACAACTAAAAAGCAAATGATAAGAATCGTCGTGCGCATCCGAGTTCGCGCAGATGTTCAAGTTGAAAAATAAAAATTAATCAAATATCAAATTACCAATTATTATTTATCAGCCAATGAGAAGCCCGAAACCAAATACAAGGATGAAATGCGAAACGACCAGCGTTTGAGCCAGAAGGAAAAATATAAAAGCCGTGACAAAAGGCACCCAGGCAGACAGGCACAGACAGAGGAGAAGAGTGGAATTAGTTTCTTCCTTGACATATGTCGAGCGGCTATTATGTTCGTCTCCCTCTTCCTGTCCTGTTCTCAAAGTAGTAACTAACCTTTTCTAAGACATTCCACAAACCAACTTGCTGACCAATGAACTTAGAAACGGCAACTTGAAAATGAACGTTAATTATACTACCAAGATTTCACCTTTCAGCATTATATCTTCAATGAACATTCTTTTATCTCCTTCATTTCATTAGTATCTGCCATGAACTCTCTCTAACTTCGTTGGACATTTATTCCAAGTATTGTTTTATTTGTAAAACATTAATTGAAATGTATATATGTATAAATGTTATTTTACACTCAAAATTGCCTTTCTTGAATTTATAATCTTTTATGAATTATAGTGGGCTATCTTCCCACAAGGCCAAATTCCGTTAACCTACTACGGAATAATACTACCACTCACTACAAATGAAATAAGAGAAGAGATACCCGCTATAATATTAAACAATTTTCTCTTACCATCAGACTTACATTTTTTAACAGTGGAAATAGAGTTTTGAAAGTTTTAAAAAATATACAGACGCCCACACGATGCCCAGCCTCGCGCATCACGTGGTAGCTTTAAAGAACTCTCCTTTTCTGAAATCTCTAAAACACAAAAAAACTACGTTACATTCAAACATGAAGACATAACAACACTGGAAAAATAACATCATTGAAAATGACCTGTGAACAAGCTGAAAGCGCTTAGAAAGTGGAAGATTACGGAACATTTTTACAGTTCTTATCTCCAGCAAACAAGAAACAGGTAAGAAAACTGATTAATTAAATAAAAAATTAATAAAATCTTCCTTGTCGGCCATTTTTAACAACACACACACAAGAAATGATGTATTTAATACTATTTTTAAACGGGTAATACTAAATGAAAATAGAATGGTTCTTTTGTTATTATTACTTTGGAAAATTTTACAAAGCAAGCAAGCAAAGATGAACTCGTCCGGATCACCCTAAATTTTCTTCATTCTTTCATTGATGAAACTGCAATATAGGTAATTATTAAATATTTATAGTATGAAATACATCATTTTTAAGACACTGGGGTGGCCTAATAATCATGGCCGGTAGTGTATATATATATATATATATATATATATATATATATATATATATATATATATATTGTATTTTTGGGCATCAGTCTCTCCTTTATCCAGGTTTCAAATGACTGACAAGGTGTTTTTTATGTAATTTTTCATGTGATCTTATAATTTTTTTCTTTTGAGGACATAAATTTTATAAAAATTGCCCAAATATTTTGTTTATCCGAGCGCTTTCGTTTATACTTTTAGCTATTTTCAGTGATGAATGTTATTTTACGTATAGCAGAATGTAAGTGGTGCTATGTATATTGTAGAGTCGTGGGATGTGCTATGTACTGAACACGGTAAGGATGTTTTGAACGTGTTCGTAGTTAATGTTATTGCGTGTTGGCTTTTTCGTTTATATTAAAAAGTCCTTCATTATTTTTATTCTTTTTTTTTCATGCAGATAATGCTATGATATCTGTGTTGTCAACGAGTACGTTCCGGATAGGTTTTGGTAGGTCTCCGTGTTGGGTATAAATAAAAGAAAATTGAACTCCGTTCAGATAGATGTTGCGTCTTCGTGTTAGTTTCGTAGTTGTATAGCCAATATAATTATTTACGAAATTAGGATACACACACACACACACACACACACACACATATATATATATATATTATTGTCATCCGCAGACAGATCTGTTTCGCTGTATCACAGCTCATCAGTACGGTTAGATTCCGATCGCTACATAACCCAGGCTCTAAACCCGACCGATTTGGCGTCAGTCGGCGACTCTACCCCTGGGCCACGGGGCGTTCGATAGACAGAAAATCTAAGCAAAAGCCAACTACCTACCACGGTTTCGCACTACGGCTCGTCAGGGAAATTGGCTGACAACAAAGACTTAAAGTAGCAAATATATAGGTATTCAAATTAAAACAAAGAAGTGTTCGGGTTATCGTCTTGGGTTTTTTTTCTTTCTTACGGGTACTTGACTTTTTGTTCATGTACTTCGTTTGTTTCTTTTTTTTTGCTTCCCCTTCTTTTCCCTCCGAGTTCGTCCTCGGTCGGTTCTTCAAGACGATCTAATTTATAGTATAACTATTACTAGTATTAGCAGAATTATTTCTTTTACTATTAATATTGTTATTACTATAGTATATATTATATATATATATATATATATATATATATATGTGTGTGTGTGTGTGTGTGTGTGTGTGTGTGTGTGTGCGTGCGTGCGTGAAGGTTTTATTGAAAATGACAGACAAGGTGTTATCTTTAAGTTTTTTATATAGTTTTTCATGTGTTTCCGAAATGTTGTAGTATTATTTTCCTTGATGGCTGCCGAGTCATATAATTGAATATATACACGAAAGTTACTGAAAAGGTCATACACAATCTTGAACCCATATTCTGATTTTGGTGAGTAAGTCAGACTTATAATGTTTGAGAAAACTCACAGAAACAGACACACACGCACGCAGACACACACAGAGGGAAAAAAACAAACATATATAAGTTAGAGAAAATTATGTATAAATTTTTATGCAACGGAACGATGCCAGGAAAACACACAAACTGCATTAGTTGCTTCACTATAATGCGTCTGACTTCAATTTCAATTTAGAAAATGTTACTTCAATTAAAGTAGAAAGCTATTTGCTAAAACGAAAGTCTATAGAAAGTGCTTTAATCTCTATAACCATCCACAGTAGATGTAAGTCGAGTTTTTTCAACATCTCGCTTTTCTTGGCAAAGCCATAAGATAATTAAGAACAAACGCGATTAAATCAAAAACAAAAAGAAACTCAGTGAAATAGGCTAAACTATTTACACAAACGTATTTTTTAAATTAGGAAAATTTCAGGACCTCTCTTTCGTGCGCATGCGTAGTTGCATCAACCTAATAATTTAAGTCCGATAAAGTTCTATAGGACGAAATGCGTCACATGAAAATTCTTTTATCTCTTTTTCATCGGTCTAGTTGGTGTGGATTCAGAACTCAGTATAAAAGCAACAAAGGGGAAAAATTTGTGGAGAGCCATTATCGATCACGTCCATGGTGAGCGAGAATGAATGATAAAGAGAGAAAAGCTAGAAGGAAGAGTTTCAGTGCAACAGAGCAATTGCTCTAACCCGTGTAATATGTTATGAATAAGACAGTTGTAATTTTCGCAATTAAAAAAAAAAATTCGGATTAATAATTGCCAAATAACAAATTCCCTATTCTGTTCATCTGTCTTGCTGTATTAGAAACAATTTTAATTAATTTTAATTTGAAATAATTCTTTAGGATTCCCGGAAGAATGGACGAAAACATCATTAAATGTATAACTACCACGACAAATCCTATTTTTTACGCATGCCCAACAGTTGAAAAATATAGTTGCTGCCAATTAATGCGTGTCTATCCAAACAGGCTATAGCGGTTGTTGTAATTTCAATCAGTTCATCCATTCCAACCAACCCATAATTTTGATCATCTTGATTTTCTAATTGATTGAAAAGAATGCTATTTCAAAAATTGATAATGAAAGAGAGAAAACGAGAACATCGCCTACAAAACTTGTTTAGCTGTTACCTGCGAGAAAGCCTGGGTAAACCTATTTCTAATATTAAAGACAAGATGAACGTCATTTGCACTATTTAGATTGCACTACTGTTGTTCTGATCTTTGCTGCCATATTCACAACGTTTCGGTCGTTATACTCTCCGACTTACATCAGTTGATTGGAATTTCGAACTGAACCCTTTATTTCATTCACCGGGGTAGATTTTTCCAGTCTGATTTCTTGCTAATCAAAGTCTTCAAGAAATTAGATGCAAAATCAATCGCTATTTTCTGTCTTTCTGAATTCTGTTCCTTTTCTTTAATTCTTTTCAGTGACGTAATCTCCTTCTTCGTCACTCACTATAACCACTTGCATCTTAGTGGCTTTATCGTCTTGCTTGCGGTGAAATGATTAAAACAACAAATAGTTCACATTATTTCAACAACAGTGATTTGCCATTCAATATTAAAACTTTCAAATTAAATATTACTGCATTCAAATTAATACACTGTAATAAATGGAACATTGTCTGTGTGTGTGTGTGTGTGCGTCTGTGTGTGTGTGTATCCGTTACCTATAGACTCCGAAACGGCTGAACTGATTTTCTTGAAAATTTACGCAGTTGTACTATAAGCGTCTGCGAGTGTTCTTAGCTAGGTTTTGTGTCGCGGTACCCCCGATAAATATCGAAAATCGATAAACGAAAAAATCGGGTTATAGATTTTAATCAAATTTGATACACTCATAGACAAAGACATAAGAAACGATATTCAGAAGTTTCAAGGTTGCAGTTATTACAATAGTGCAGAAAATCTATAATATATATATATATATATATATATATATATATATATATATATAAGGCAAGATGTTTGTGTGTATGCCTGTTTATCTGCCTGTATGTCTGTATTTTTTTCAGCCTTTTTATTTTAGTTTTTACTTCGGGTTTGGCTCTAAGTAGGTATAATTGTAGTTCTTAGTCTCAGCCATGATACCATTTACTCAGAGGACTTATTAAGTCTTCAAAATTCAGTTTACGACGAAAAAAACTTATTTGATATCGATACCAGGAAATCAAAATTTGATTTACATCCATTCATTTTTCTTTCAGTTTACGGTTTCACTTTAACTGGAAACAACTATTGCTTTTTAATCTTTGGTGCCAACGTCCAAAGAGTCTGAGCTCCAGAACCATGGATTAGTTTTAAAGCTTTCATTACACCCGAGCAACGCCGGGCGATACTGCTAGTTTTTTATAGATATATAATGGCATCAAATTCATTGTCTAAATTAATTCCGCACTTACCAAAGAGCAGAGGAGCTCAGATGAACACCAAGAGAGGGAAACATCTACTATCAAACTGTGTGGTACTAACGTATTAGGTCCTGGGTATGACGGTAAAATGAATCCGGCAGCAATGCCTCTGGTTGGGAGATTGTGAAGAGCATAAAACCACCTCTTAGTTGCTGTTGTTCCCAGGCCCACCCTGACTCGGAGTGGTAGCATCTATTAGGGTCCCATCTATGGGCAAATATTTAACCCTCAAACTGGGGTCGAAACACTATGGAAGTATGAACATAGACTTTTATAGAAAAATATACATTTTTAAAGTAAAATTAATATTACCAGCAATACATTATTTAATATAAAACTAGAAGACATCGTCAGTTTTCTCAAATAAAAAAAAATTCATCAAAATCTGACTAAATCAACATTCTCACTAAGACACAACCTTAAAACCCTATATTTTTGGCGTTAAATAAACCACAGGGGTTAATATCCTGTTAAACAAAACTAAAACACAAACTAACGTAATAATTGCATAATTAAATTAGAATTAGCGAATTGTAAATTAATTCTATAATTTGAATGCGTTAGTTTTTAAATTGAATGTTTTGCTTTTTTTATATTTGAATACACTCTTATTTAATGTGGATGCAGTAATATTTCATGTGAATGCCTTAGTTTTTAAACTGAGTGGCAATTTTGTAGACTTGTGAAACCTAATTTCTTGAAAATTGTCTTAAAATAAATATTTTATAAATTTCAACCTAAAATAGTACAGATTCTTTGGTTTATGGGCTCTGAAAGTTTCTTATCTTTGGTAACGACAGACTTAAAATAACAGAGACATGAAAGAAGACAGACACTTAGAATTTTGGCAAGTTTTTCGTACTTTTTTCCCGAAGTGGAAGTAGATTCAGTTGCGTTGAATTCTTAAAATACCTCATCAGCTTTTATTGAATGTAACCGTTCCTCAGGTCGTTGGAGATAGACTTGAAACTCCACAAAAATACATTTCTTCGGAGGTTAGAGGAAGAAAGGTGATATTTTCCTTGGCAAACAGCCTGGTACACACACACATACACACACACACATGTGCGTTTGCGAAAGTGTTCGTTATTTAAATATCGTATACATTAAGTTTGCATTCAAACGTATTTTGTGAAAATTTAACTGACAAGATTCGTCTCTTCAATATTTCTAATGAATCAGACGACCACTAAAAACACTGATTTCAGCAGTCTATTAAAATTTGAAGAGAAAAATCTTGTCAGTTAAATTCAGTGAAGCATGGTTTAATAAATTTATGTACGAGACGATATGGAAAAGTTCTCGGCTTAACCCAATTCCCCAAATCAGACCAAATTTTAAGTCTGTTTTTTCTTTCTAATCCGTTCATTATAAAGCTGATAACTTTTCACAAATACATCGCACGCGCTTGGGTGTTCTCTCTCTCTCTCTCTCTCTCTCTCTCTCACTCTCACACACACACACACACAAAAACACACACACACACACACACACACACACACACTCACACATGTATGCAGAGGGTCGCGAGCATACACATAAAGGCGAAGGCGCAAGCACACGGCCACATACACTACCGGCCATAATTATTAAGCTAACCCAGTGTTTAAAAAAATGATGTATTTCATACTATTTTTTAGTATTTATTGCCAAGGCCAACGATCTATCCTACATACGCTCATTAACTCAATTCATATATATATATATATATATATATATATATATATATATATATATAGTAATAACTAAATAGACTCTGTAAGTATTTAGGTTGTAAATTTATACGAAGATAAACCTTTAAAAAAACCATTAACAAACAGAACGATCCGTAGGGTGAAACCGCGGTAGGTTTTGGCTCGCTTGAGATTTTTTGTGTATATATATATATATATATATATATATATATATATATATATGAATTGTGATCAAATGTGGATCAGAATCCGATCAATGATAAGAAAGAGAAAACGTTTATTTAGTAAGTCAAATACACGTGAAACATGATTAACCATAGAAAATCAAACTACTCAAAAGAAACAGAGAATATTTTCGTGTTATTTCAATATATCTTATATTGATGAAACTTGTTAGATTGATACACATTTCCTGTTCGTTCCTTATCTAGTATATATATATATATATATATATATATATATATTACCTGCCATAATTATTAGGCCACCCCAGTGTTTGTTTAAAAAAATGATGTATTTCATAGTATTTTTTTAGTACTTATTGCCAAGGGAATAATTGTATATGAAAATAGAATGGTTCTTTTGTTAATATTGCACAATAACATTTGCATCAAATTAATTTATAAATATTTAGTATGCAGTTTCATCAATGAAAGAATGAAGAAAATTTAGGGTGATTCGGACGAGTTCATCTTTGCTTGCTTGCCTTGTAAAATTTTGCAAAGTAATAATAACAAAAGAACCATTTTATTTTTATCTGGCAATGGATACTAAAAATAGTATGAAATACATCATTTCTTTTAAAAAACTAGGATGACCTAATAATTATGGCCGGTAGTGTACATTGTAATTTCTATGTAACAGTTAGATTTTAGTTTCAATTCTACATTATGTTTTTATTTTTTAGTTACACCTGTTTGAGTAGATAACATTTACGTGCATTAATGTCTCTTTTTTAACAATTCTTTTTAATGGCTTTGAAGGTGAAGAGTTCCTTCTTCGTAAATTTCTAGCGCCAGCTTCATAAAGAATTATATGTTTTAAGGCGTAGAGGGTTACTACGCCTGAGGACTGTTTAATCAATGACCTGAGAAAATGGTTGGTTGTTTATATCAGCGTTTCCCAGCCAGGTGGAAATTGCCCACTAGGAGTAAATTTAAAGCTACAATGGGGGTAATAATTACATTCCAAGCCAGGTGGAAATTGCACACTAGGGGTAAATTTAAAGCTACAATGGGGGTAATAATTACATTCCAAGCCAGGTGGAAATTGCACACTGGGGGTAAATTTAAAGCTACAATGGGGGTAATAATTATACTGCTTTTCTAGTAATAAAAAATCATAAGTTGATTTTCTCATAGTATTTGTCTATATTTCTGAAATGAGGTAGTATTTACAGTATTTACATTATTGGATCTATTGTCCTCATCTTTGTTGCTATTTGTACGACGTTTCGGCCGTTGTACGCCCCGGCCTTCTTCAGTTGCTAGGAATTTAGAACCGAACCCTTTACTACAATGACTGGGGTATATGAAATCAATCCCTTGCCTAGGGCCTCTTCTGGGTTATGTGTTCTTAAGGACACACAGCCCAGTGGATATAGACGTTGGTTAGTTTCTGTGACTTTACCCAAAGAGTTGTGAGTTCAATACCTTGCTACAGCTGTGGTGAACAAGTTTCTTACAAGGTTAGAGGGTGATAACTCAGTCAGTCAGTTAAGTGCCATACGTTATACATGCTCGGGTTATCAGGTCTCGAAAGTGACATGATTGACAGTAGGTTGCCATTACTTTCTGCGGTAGACTAGTTGCCGACCAAGGCTATAGAACCCAATTTGTCCTGTTATTTAACCCAAAACTTGAGGGAAGAGACAGATTAATACTTTTCCAAGGGTAATTGCGCGCAACTGAATGCATGTCTCAAAAGAGACATGACTGACTGGGCAGAAGATTATCCTGCAGTAGGTTGCCATTGCTTTCTGCAGTAGACTGGTTGCCAGCCAGTAGAACTATAGAACTCAGTCTGTTCTATTTTTTAACCCATAACTGGAGGGAAGAGATGGATTAATACCTTTCCCAAGGGTATTTATGCGTAAGTGAATGCAAGGAATTCAACTGGAAAATTAGTGAAACTTAACGGTGTGTTTTGAATAGTCTTTTTATCGTACACATGAAGGGGCAAATCTGGGTGATTAAATACTGTGTAGAGGGAAACAACAGAAAAAATCTGGGAACCCTTGATTTAGATATTCCTGAGCGAATTGGACCACATTTGTTGCACCGATATGATAATCTAGATTGGAAGAGGTTTTGAAGGGAATAAGTCGAGAGGATGGAAGATACAACATTGAAATTTGCAGGCGCGTTGAGTTAAGATGTATTCCAAAAGCTAAGATAGAAACAAAGAAAAGAGGACTGAACTGTTATGTGATATCTGCCCTCCTTTATCTGGTCTGGTGCTCCTGCTTTACATCTCGAGAAAAATCTAAAGAAGGATCTGCAATGTAATTGATCCTGACCTGGCATCTCGACTTTTCACTTTTCTCACCGACAATGTGGGTTCCCTCTGTTTTTTCAACAAATAATTCTATGGCAACTACTATAACGAACATTTTTCCCCTGGTGCCCTAACCACAAGAATTGAAGTGTGTACACTTGAGTAACGTTTAGGTCCCACTCGTTTACTGTTGAAATAACTAAATGCAACCGTCTCTTTTATTCCGAATTTCTTTTCTCGTACTTCCCACCTGTAGAAATTCTTTTCCTTTTTATTGTTAGCCTGATAGCTACTTCTTCTTCTATGCGTCTTGTCCTTTCAGGACGTAGGCGATCATGACATCCCACGTCTCCCTATCCCTGGTGGGGCTTAGCACGCTTTCTTCTGTAACATCTCGCAACCTCCCGTTCTGTCAGCCACCCGCTCAGACCCTTCAAATATGTTATTCGCTGCTTTCCTTTGTCTTTTCCCCCCTCTATCTGACCTGTTAGTATCAGGTTCTCCAAGCCCTCCTTCCTCAGTACAGTCCCAGAAACTTCAGTTGTCTCTTCCTGATGCTCACTAATTATTTCCTTATCGTTTCCATTCTTTCCAAAACCTCGTCATTGCTCACAGCCTCGGTCCATGATATCCGCAGCATCCTTCTGTAGAACGACATTTTAGCTGCTTCAAGTTTTTCCTCCATCTTTGATGATATTGTCCAACATTCACAGCAGTGGTGAACAAGTAAATTGCAGGGTTAGTGGGAGATAACTTATGGCTTCCAATCGAGGCTTTACGCATGGAATGGAGATGATATACCCCAGTGATTGTAATAAAGGGTTCGATTCGAAATTTCTAGCATCCGAAGAAGGCCGGAGCGTACAACGGCCGAAACGTCGTACAAATGGCAACAAATATGAGGACAATAGTCCGAATAGTTTGAATACTGTTTAGAAAGTACCTGAATATTTTTGACATGTTTAAAAGCGTCTACGAAGCTTTGTAAGTGATTAACTATTTTCACTTTGCTACACTATTCCTTGTGGTGCAGTAGATATCGACTTGGAACAAGAAATCGGAGAGCCGAGTTCGAATGCCAGTTGAATTCGTTGCATTCACTTACGTGCAAATATCTCCTGGGAAAGATATTAATCCGCTCCTTCCCTCCAGTTATGGGTTAAATAACAGGACAGGTTGGGTTCTATAGCCTTGATTGGCAACCAGTCTACCGCAGAAGATAATGACAACCTACTGCGGGATAATCTTCTGCCCAATCAATCATGTCACGTTCGAGACATGATCACCCAATCTTGTATAACGTACGGCACTTAACTAACTGATCGACAGTATTCGCACAGACGCAACATTGTAAGACAATAGCTTAATTTTAATATAAAATCATCTGTCATACTCTATTTCTTAGTTCCACCACTTATAACCTTTTGTGCTCCATATCTCATAACACGGGAATCATCCTCTTTCCCTTCCTATTCATAAAGAGGAAGTTGCATTCAAACAGTTTTTCCTCCTCAAGAACCGTTCAGTCAGTCAGTTAAGTGCCATACGTGATACACGCTTGGGCGATCATGTCTTGAAAGAGACATGATTGACTGGGCAGAAGATTATCCCGCAGTAGGTTGCCATTGCTTTCTGCGGTAGACTGGTTGCCAGCCAGGGCTATAGAACCCAATCTGTCCTATTATTTGACTAATAGCTAGAGGGAGAAGATATGTATTATATGATTAAGTAGTAATTAGTGTGGGATCATTTTATTAATTCATAGCAATAGATAACCGATCCCCCACTTTATGCCCAGTAGAATCTTTAATTTTTTCCAACTATTATGTTCATTCAGTCAATTAAGTGCCGTACGTGATACACGCTTTGGGCGATCATGTCTTGAAAGAGACATGACTGACTGGGCAGAAGATTATCCCGCAGCAGGTTGCCATTGCTTTCTGTGATAGACTGGTTGCCGACCCAATCTGTGCTGTTATTTAAGCCATAACTGGAGGGAAGAGATGGATTAGTACCTTTACCAAGGTTATTTGCGCGTAAGTGAATGCAAGGAATTCAACTGGAATTCGAACTCGGCTCGTCGATTTTTCGTTCCAAGCCGATATCGACTACACCACAACGCACATATTATAAGACTGCTTATTAACTGGCCCAAATCATTGCAAAAACCACTGAGACGTGGATGCAAACAGGACAGCAGACAAACCTACTCGAACGTTTTTTTAACATTTTGCCCAGACAAATGCACAGCAAAGCTTTTTACTCCTACTGGCACATCTGTTCATTCCCCAAATAAATCTCCAGTAGGTTGCCATTATTTTTTGCGGTAGACTGGTTGCCAGCCAAAGCTATAGAACTCAATCTGTCCTGTTAATTGATTCATAGCTAGTGGGAAAAGATACGTATTATATTATTAAGTAGTAATTAATGGGGGATCAGTTTATTACTTGATTACAATATAAATCTGAACCCCCACTTTATGCCTAGTAGAAATTTGATTATGTTTCCAAATATTATATTAAATCAGTCAGTTAAGTGCCATACATGATAGATGGTTGGGTGTCTCGAAAGTGACATGATTGACAGTAGGTTGCCATTATTTTCTGCAGTAGACTGGTTGCCAGCCAAGGCTATAGAACTTAATCTGTCCTGTTAATTGACTCATAGATAGTGGTGAAAGAGATTATATTATTAAGTAGTAATTAGTGGGGGATCAGTTTATTACTTTATTACAATATAAAACTTATCCACCACTTTATGCCTAGTAGAAGTTTTAATTATGTTTCCGAATATTATATTCAGTCAGTCAATTAAGTGCCATACGTTATACATGCTTGGGTTATCAGGTCTCCAAAGTGACATGATTGACAGTAGGTTGCCATTACTTTCTGCGGTAGACTAGTTGCCGACCAAGGCTATAGAACCCAATTTGTCCTGTTATTTCACCCAAAACTTGAGGGAAGAGACAGATTAATACTTTTCCAAGGGTAATTGCGCGCAACTGAATGCAAGGAATTCAACTGAAATCCGAACACGGCTCCCTGATTTGTCGTTCCGAGCCGATATCCATTGCACCACAACGCATATCTGCATCTACCGTTCTTCTTCCTTTATGTGCCCTGTCCCTTCAGGACGTAGGTTATCATGGTTCTCCACGTCTCCCTATTCCTTGTGGCTCTTAGTATGTGTGCTCCTGTTACTCCTGGCAACCTCCGTTCCGTCATCCACCTGATCAGGCCCTGCAAATATGTTATCCGCTGCCTTCCTCTGTCTCTCTTTCCTTCTATCTGGCCAGTCAGTATCAGGCTCTCCAACCTCTCCTTCCTCATTGCGTGTCCCAGGAACTTTAGTTGTCTCTTTCTGATGCTCACTATTAATTTCCTTTTTTTTGCCATTCTTTCTAACACCTCATCGTTGCTTGCATGCTCAGTCCACGATATCCGCAACATCCTTCTGTAGAACCACATTTCCTCTGCTCCCAGTTTTGTCCTCATTTTCGATGATATTGTCCATCATTCACTGCCGTATTGAAGAACTGACATCACATAGCAATCCTGTACTCTTGTTCCTGTTTCTAGGGAAATTTTCCTGTGTGTTGTTACTTTGTGTAAAAGCTCCCGGGTTGTTGCTTTCTAGATGACTACAATCATAACCATTTCTATGCTCAGTCGTTATCTGTCTTATATATCATCATCATAGGCACTACTTAACTCTTTAACTTACGTCCATAAAGCAACCATTCAGTAAGCTTCCACTCTGACCGAGAGAGAAAATAAATGGACGTCGAAGGAAAGATAAAAGATGGATGGGAAGAAAGGAGAAGAAAGATGGCAATTGACGTTGCATTTTAAACTTTTGGAGATTGTATCTATGAGGGAAGCAAGGAAATGAAAATGTGTTCCACAAACGGGAAGTGCAAGAAAAGAAACTCTTAGAGTAGAAGAGGTGGTTACATTTAACTATTTCGACGGTAAAAGGGTAGGACCTTGATGCAATGGTTATCAGGGATATTGCCATACAAATACTTGTAGATAAGACAGAGGGAAGCCACATCTCGTCGGTGAGAAAGTGACTGAAGACGAGCTGCCAAGTCAGGATCGATTATATTGCAGATCGTCTTTTGGGTTTTGTCGAGGAGATCACGATGAATAGCAGAATTACCCGACCAGTTATGGCAACAATAATCTATTCACGTTCGGATGGTAGATTTATAAAAAGGTAAATGCTGAGCTAGCTCTTCGCAGAAGAAGAAGAGGATAGAAGCGCCGAAATTTGGTTCTGCAGAAGAATACAAAGACTGAACATTTGAACAGCGTCGAAGATTCAGAGAAAAGGAAAACAAAAAGCACACTTATACCTACATTAGAAAGAGGCGGTTGAATTTAATGAGGAAAGATGGTTTAGAAAATTTAACACTAACAGGACATGACGAAGGTAAAAGGGACAAAATAAACGCAGCACATGACCCTACGTAACGAGCTGGTAGAAATGAATGGTAGAACAGCGATTAGGAGAAATAACGAAAAAATGGACTTAACTAAGTGATACAATGGGAAAGAAATTGTTGAGATCCCTGATCACCAAGTCCCAGAAAGTACGCGGCTCTTAGAAAACAAAATGAAAAATAATCTATTAAAAATATTCAGTCCATCATCTTATAAGCAAATATCAGTCAGTTAAATCCCATAGGTGATACATGCTTAGACGATTATATTTCGAAACAGACTTAACTGAATTGGCATTGCATTTTCCCGCAGTAGGTTCCCATTAATTTTTGCTGTAGCTTGGCTGACAACCAAGGCTACAGAATCCAGACTGTCCTGTTTTTTTAACCCATAGCTGGCGAGAGAAGTGACAGATTAATACTTTATCTAAAATTCTTCTTCTTCGATGTATCCTGTCCCTTCAGGACGTAGGCGATCATGGCTTTCCACGTCTCTCTATCCCTGGTAGCTCTTAACACGCCTTTTCCTGTTACACCATGCAGCCCTCATTCCATCATCCACCTGATTAGGTCCTTCAAATATGTTATCCGCTTCTTTCCCCTGTCTCTTTTTCCCTGTATCTGGCCTGTGAGTATCAGGTTCTCCAAGCCTTCCTTCCTCGTTGCATATCCCGGGAACTTCAGCTGTCTCATCCTAATGCTCAGTATTAATTTCTTTTTTGTTTCCATCATTTCCAAAACCTCATCATTTCTCACATGCCCGATCCATGATATTCGCAGTGTCCCTCTGTAGAACCAAATTTCAGTTGCTTCCAGTTTTTCCTTCATCTTCGACGAAGATGGCATTCACTGCCATATTGAAGAACTGACAACACATAGCAATCCAGTACTCTCTTCCTTGTTTCTAGCGAAATTTTCCTGATTCTTAATACTTTACTCAAATTCTGGAATGCTTCCTTCGCCATTAAAGTTACTTACGCATAAACGAATATACCGAATTTACCTGGTATTCAAAGCAAGTGTAAACGTATCAACATAAATATTTTTGGTCGCTTATGTGAATTCGAAGATAAGTGTTCCTGGTATGAACAGTATCCCCTTGTCTTATCAGTGAGGAAATATTTCTTGTCAAAAAATAACGCCTGTGTATATTGCAAGCATATTCTTAGCTTTCGATTCGGATACAAAATTTCTTGAATTGTTTAAAAATAAATACATTATTCTAGCTAAAAAGCAAAACACCTAGAAATTGTTTTTGCACGTACGCTCTACAGATTTTCTTTCTATCGTTAGTAAAACCGAAATCTTTTTGGATTAGTTGTTGTGGACAGGAAGAGAGAAAATCCCCAAAGTTTAGGCGGCCATATTGTTGATTCTTTTTTGCTTTGTTCATACGTTTTCTTCCCCTCGATTCTCCCAATCGTGGGCAAAGATGCTTCTTTAATTCTATAACAACGTTTTTATTTACTTAACATATTCAAAGCCTTTATTATTTTTCTTCTAACATGTATTTAAAAACACCTATTTTTTTCATTCTGTTGCTATATTTTTCTAATTGAGGTTTGCGAGAATTTTAGCTCACGCGTCAGGCTAACGTGATCTTCCATGGAGAATACATTTTGTGAGAAGGGCAGCGAGAACTGTAGGCGTGATTGTTGCCGCTGCATTTGTGTTTCAATGTTTATAAAAATGTACGGGCGTGCAGACATGCGCGGCGCACCTGAGAACAAGTCTGTTTGTGTGTGTGTGAGAGAGAGAGAGAGTGAATAAAAGAAAGTCAGACTTTGAGAGAGAGGAGGAAGTTTAGATTTTCTTTGTTTAACATACAAAGAGAATGGCTTTTGAATATTCGTCGGGAGTACGCATGCGTACTTGAGCAAACGCTGTTTTTTTTTTTTGCTCGTGTTGTTTTTCGTCTTAGATGGGTAATCAAAGTATAAATGCCTGTAGGTGGGTGGAATCAAGATAGAAATTTCTTGAAAAGAATTTATATATGTGCGCGCACACACACACACACACACATACACACACACACACACACTTATACACTGAGAGAGTGAGTGTGAAATTTGAAGAAAGTAAACATAAAGAATAATAAAGAAAAAAGAAAAATAATTTATATATATATACTCACACGCACACTTATATACATATATATATATATATATATATACATTTATAGATGGATACACACACACACACACACACACACACACACACATATATATATATATATACATATATATATATATATAAGAAATAATAAATCTAAGTAAGACCCAACAAACCTACCTAGAGATTTATTCTTTCTTTCTTTCTTGCTCTATTTCGTAACACTTTAGTGTTAGGGTTTCGTCTTGGGTTTTTTTCCTTTCCTACGAGTATTTGACGTATGCTCATGTACTTCGTTTGTTTCTTTTTTTACTTCCCCTTCTTTCCCCTCCGAGTTTGTCCTCGGCGGGTTTTTCAAGACGAAATAAAAATTACTAGTATTAGCATTATTATTTTTGTTACTATTACCACTGTTATTATATATATATCACCTTGAACGGGATCTACACTCTGTGGTGAATTGAGGCAAGAAGTGGCTTGTCAACTTCAATGCGTCTAAGACCAAGCTGTTGTCTGTCAACCATCACAGGCAACCTCTCCTGCCCCCCATAAACATGGACCAAGCGATTCTCCCTGAGAGCAACACACTACGCCTCCTCGGCCTTACCCTCTCCTCAGACCTCAAATGGAACCACTATGTTGAATCCATAGCAAAATCTACTGCTAAGAAGGTTGGGTCACTATGTCGATCCAGGATGTTTTTTCCGCCTGAATCCATCCTGCTTATATACAAATCAACCATCCGTCCTTGCATGGAGTACTGCTGCCATTTATGGTCAGGCGCCCCTGCTGTTCTCCTCAGTGTTCTCCACAGGCTCCAAAGGTGAGTCTGTAATGTGATAAGTACTTATCTGGCGGCTCGACTGCAGCCACTTCCCTACCGTCGAAATGTGGCCTCCCTTTGTCTGTTCTATAAATACTTTCATGGCTCCTCATCAGACGAACTTAAGTCACTGGTGCCTCCTCAACAGGTGTTTACTCATGCAACCAGACTGGCAACTGGGTCCCACCCATTCATAGTCAGGTTAGCCAAATGCAGACGACAATTCTACTCCTGCAGCTTCTTCTCTCGCACTTCCCGCCTGTGGAGCTCGCTCCCATATTCTTGCTTTCCTGACGGCTACAACCTCCAGAAATTTAAATGCAAAGTCAATACTCATCTACTAACCACTGGACTCTAGTTCTCTCCCCACCCCCGTATAACCTTCCCTTTCTCTCCACCTATGTATCTGTCATCGCACTTGCATTCTCAGCTTTCTATTGCTCCTTTCTAACTAGTTTGTACTCCTCACTCTTTTCTAATTAATCTTTTTACATTTATGTAGCCCCCCCATTGCTCATCAGTGGCATTTCTGCCTTGCTCGGGGTGAAATGATTAAAAAAAAATATTTATTTTTTCTAAATATATACTGTTAAATATAAGTAGATAATGAATATCTATTTTGTTTAATCATGAGCCGTACTAAACGTCGTATTTTGGCTTTAATTTCAGTTGAAAATAAATATGGCTCAAGTGAGCCGAAAGCTTAGAAACATATTAAGACAAAATTATCCAAATGTTGGAGAATTTTTGTCTTTATTTTCAAATGAAATTAAAGCCAAAATACGACGTTTAGAACGGCTCATGATTAAACATAATAGACATTCATTGTCTCTTATATTAACAGTATATGTTGAGAAAATTATTTGCTGCCTCGATACACTATATATATATATATATATATATATATATATATATATATCTCTCTCTCTCTCTATATATATATATATATATATATATGTGTGTGTGTGTGTGTGTGTGTGTGTGTGTGTGGAGAGAGTGTGAGAAAGTATGAGGCTTGAAGAGAGGAAACGTAGAGAACGATAAAGAAAAGAGGGAAAGGATTTACACACACATACATACACACGCACACACACACACACATATATATATATAATAATAATAATAATAATAATAATAACTAACTAGACTCCGTAAGTTTACACTCCGTAAGTTTACACTAATCAAAACCTTCGAAAAAAATGTTAACAAACAGAACCTAAATCCATTAAAATCCGGCGTACTATGTCGTCGGATAAATGGGGAGAAAAAAAAGAAACCAGCGGAACAAGAACAAAATGTCAAGTATCCGCAGTAAAGAAAAAAAAACCCAAACGAAACCTAAACGCTAGAAAAAGTGCTCAATACGAAAGTACGAAAATACAATAGTAGAGCAAAAACATGAAAAAGTCTAAAGTGAGCCACAACCTACCGCAGTTTCACACTACGGATCGTCAGGTAATGAGGCTCCCTGACGATCCGTAGTGTGAAACCGCGGTCGGTTTTGGCTCACTTTAGATTTTTTCGTATATATATATATATATATATATATGGAGAGAGAGTGTGAGAGAGTGTGAGATTTGTAGAGAGGAAACATGTAAAGTACATTAAAGAAAAGAGGGAAAGAATTTAGGAAAGACTGAGAAAAAGAAAACGGTTAATTTCTTGCAAGCTATATGAACCATTAAATTTTATAATTGTGTAGGCCTGCTCCTGACTTTCATTCGTTACCCCTTTCTGTCTCGCACTTCTCGCTTTCTTTTTTCTCTATCATTTTTTTTCTCTGTTTTGGATCTCAAACTCTTTTATATATTCTTTACTTTCGTTTTTTGCATTTCCTCCTCTTTTTTTTTTTAATTTTTCGCTCATTTTCTCTTTTCTTATTCATTCGCACTAATCTTCTATACCTTAATATACCTCCTTTCGGCTCCCTGTTTTTTCTCTTCTCTCAGTCGTTTTCTTATACTCTTCTCTTTCACTTCTATTTCTCTTACTCTTATCCTTTGTCTCATTCTTTCTCTTGCTATCTACTTTTTAATGAACCCTGCTCTTCCCATCATTCATTTGGAACGACAAATCGGGGAGCCGAGTTCGAATTCCAGTAAAATTCATTGCATTCACTTACGCGCAAATACCCTTCGGAAAGGTATTAATCCGTCTCTTCCTTCCAGTTATGGGTTAAATAACAGGACAGATTGGGTTCTATAGTCTTGGCTGGCAACTAGTCTACCGGAGAAAGCAATGCCATTTTATTGCGAGATAATCTTCTGCCCAGTCAATTCTGTCTATTTCGAGACATTATTGCCCAAAGCGTGTATCACGTATGGCACTTAACTGACTGACTGAATGTTTTCATGCCGAAATATGTTATTCATTGGGTAACCCGTCTGCATCTCTTTCACTAACATACTTTCTTGGCGTAGACATCATTCCTTCACACTAACTCACCTGATATCTTAGCCCTATGTAAAACTAACCTTGACCCTTCTATCCCCTCTTCTGAGTTTTACGTTCCTGGCTACCTTCCCCGCTTCAGGAAGGACTCCAATGTTCATATGCATGGGCTTGGTATGTATGTCAGCGAACACCTTCCCCTAGCTAGGGCGACATCTCTTGAATCTCTGGATCATTCTTTCATGTGCTTCCGTCTCTCACTTCTAAGCTCGATTAGCCATCTCTTCTTTCTTGACCGCTCCCCTTCCTCCTATGACTGTTCGTTACTTGACAGCATCTCTGACAATATCGACAAAGCCATTTCTTCCCATCCCTCTGCCCATATATTTGTGTTTGGTGACTTTAACGCCCACCACACCAAGTGGCTGGAGAACTCTGTTACCGACCCTGCTGGTGTCCACATCATGAACTTTTCAATCACCCTATCCCTTACGCAAGTGAAGGACTTCTCCACGCGTTTCTCCGACAACCCTAACGGAAGGGAATCACTACTATTCCTCTGTTTCACTTCCATCCCAGACTCTTGCACTACCAGACAACTCTGCCCACTCGGAAAATCTGACCACACCGTAGTTTCCGTCAACATTTCATTCCACTCCCACCCGACACAAGAAACCCAGACCAGGATAATATCCTACTGCTACCAAAGAGCAGACTGGGATTCGTTCCGCGACTTCCTCTGTGACGTCCCATGGAACAACATTTTTAGTCTTACCATCGAAGAATGGGCATCCGAGGTCTCCTCCTGGGTTAAGGCTGGTATCGATGCCTTCATCCCTGCCAGGAAATTTCAGCTTATATCTCATTCGTCTCCATGGTTCTCGCCCGCTTGCTCGGCCGCCATTGCCCACCGGAATCATTTCTTCCAACTCTATCATAGCTACGCGTCAGACCAAAACAGGCGTCTTTTCGCTTCAGCTCGTAATAATTGTAAAAAGATACGTAACGAAGCTAAGATGTTGTTTGCTGCCAGAATGAAGCAACACATAGCATCCTCTAAGTTCGGTGCCAAGGACTACTGGCGACATTGTAAAAGAGTACTTAACAAGAGCAAATCCACAACACCCCCACTAATCAATAAATTTGAGGTCCTCACCTCCTCAGCGGACAAGGCTGAATGCTTTGCCCGCAGGTTCTCGAACAATTCGAGTCTGGACTCGTCTGGGGTTTTTACACCCGACTTCTCACCTAGAACTGAGGCTCAACTGAATGACGTCCACATTACACCCTCGCTTGTCTCTAAGATAATCTCTAGAACTTGACCCTCACAAAGCTAGCAGAAGGGACGGAATCCCAATCATAGTTTTGAAGAAATGTACCCCTGAACTCTCCTCTGTCCTTTCTAAGCTCTACAACTTCTGCCTATCTGCTTCCTGCTTTCCTACCTGTTGGAAGTCTTCCTCTGTAGTTCCTATGTTTAAGAATACTGGAGAACCCTTGGATCCTGCAAATTACCGCCCTATTAGCCTTCTTCCGATCTTTGGCAAAGTGTTCGAAGCCATCATCAACGCCGAGGTGGTTCAGCATCTCACAGCACACAGGCTCCTCTCGAACAAGCAGTATAGCTTCCGCTTCACCAGGTCTACTGCTGATATGCTAACGACCATCACCGAGTACTCGACAGGAATGGCGAAGCCCGAACCGTTGCCTTGGATATCTCTAAAGCGTTCGACAGAGTTTGGCATGCTGACCTTCTATGCAAACTGCGGAACTATGGTATAACTGGACATTTGTTTGAACTAATCCAGTCATTCCTTTCTAACCGCACATTGAAGGTGGTATTAAACGGACATGCCTCCCAGAACTACCATACGAACACGGGTGTCCCTAAAGTCTCTATCCTAGGTCCCACGCTCTTTCTGATGTACATTAATGATCTCCCTGATACCATAAGATCCCAAGTAGGTATGTACGCCGATGACACCACAGTTTACTCTCGCCTCGATCCAAAATCTGGTGTGGGCGACAAAGTTAACCTTGCAGCCGAGCTTGAAAAGGACCTCCAATCCGTAGTGGACTGGGGTAAGAAATGGCTCGAAAATTTTAATGCTTGTAAAACGAAGTTACTATCAATTAACCATCATAGATAATCGCACCTACCTCCCATTAGCATGGACCAGGCTTGCCTCCCAGAGAGTAAAACACTACGCCTCCTTGGTCTCACACTTTCATCGGACCTCAAGTTGAATGACTATATCGAATCCATTGCTAAATCCGCTGCTATGAAAGTCGGTTCTCTGTGCAGGGCCCGGAAGTTTTTTTCAGCCTGAATCTATCTTGCACATATTTAAATCTACCATCCTCCCGTGCATTGAATACTGCTGCCATATCTGGTCGGGTGCCCCTGCTATTCTCCTCGGGCTTCTAGACAAGGTACAGCGGAGGGTCCCTGTGTCTCTTCTATAAATATTTTCACGGCTTCTGCTCCCATGAACTTAGATCACTGGTGCCCCCTAGGTACGAATTTGCACGAGATACTTGATTAGCAACTAGATCCCACCCTTTCACAGTGAAACCGATGAATGCAACCTCAACCTCTACTCAAACAGTTCCTTTTCTCTCACTTCCCGACTGTGGAATTCCCTTCCACATGATTGCTTCCCCGACGGCTACAATCTCCAGGAATTTAAATGTAAGGCCAATAGACACCTCCTAACACACTAACACGCTTCCATTCTTTCAAACACTCTTCCCATCCACCCAGCCTCCGTATCCATACCCATCTATTATCCACCTTCTGACATTTCCTATATCTAACCACTCTTTCCATTTACCTTCCCCCATGTAGCCCCAAGCGCAATAGTGGCAGTGAAATGCCTTGCTTGGGGTGAAATGATTAAAAAAAAAAACTGTGAATAATATGGAGGGCTATATAGTAAAAGAAAAACCCTTTTTTGCGATTTATTTCCTCAACAATTTTTGGTGCCCATTATGCATCAGGATGTGCGTTGTGGTGCAGTGGATATCGGCTCAGAACTAGGAATCGGGGAGCCGAGTTCGAATTCCAGTGGAATTCCTTGCATTCACTTACGCGCAAATACCAGTTATGGGTTAAATAACAGGACAGATTGAGTTCTATAGCCTTGGATGGCAACCAGCCTACAGCAGAAAGCAATGGCAACCTTCTGCGCAGTCAGTTATGTGACTTTCGAGACATGATCGACAAAAGCATGTATCACGTATGGCACTTAACTGACTGACTGAATATAAAAGTTGAAAAGTTGATTAAGCCTTCTACTAGGCATAAAGTGGGGGATCGGTTTTCTATTGCTATGAAGTAATAAATTGATCCCCCACTAATTAATATAATACATGTCTTCTCCCTCTAACTTTGAGTCAAATAACAGGACAGATTGGGTTCTATAGACTTGGCTGTCAACCAGCCTACAGCAGAAAGCAATGGCAACCTACTGCGGGATAATCTTCTGCCCAGACAGTCATGTCTCTTTCGAGACATGATCACTCAAGCGTATATCACGTATGACACTTACCTAATTGACTGAATGCCTCAGAGCAGCTTAGCAGTGAAATTTCTAGAGATATGATACTTGCGGTGTGTTAGTTCTTTGTTTAATACTAGTTAAGACATCAGCAGTGAATTGGTCTGATAGAAAACCTTACTGCTCGTCGCACAAGAGATTGTTCTTATCCAGCTATTCGACAACCTTTTCGTTAATAATAGCCTCAAAAGTTTGCTGATGATATTAAGGAGACTAATGGGTCGATGTTGAGATGAGGAGAACCGGTTGCCTGCATTCTTGAAGACCGAAGATACGCTTCCTCATCTTCCACATGCTTCAAAAATATTTTTACTTCAAGCAGTGATTTAATAATTTTTCTAGAATTGGAGATAATCCTGGACTGATATTCTTAAGAACAACTACTTGAATTTTGTCCGGGCCAGTGTTTTATGGGGTTTATTGTTTCTAGAAACTTTTGTTACTAAGTATATTACTGAGATTGTGTTCAGTGAGACGTGGTACGTAGGAGAGGGTATGACCTTTCTAATATTACGTTCAATTTAAGGTAAATATGGAGGCAAAGAGCTTCGCCTTGTCTGTCGAGGAGGATATGGCCCCTGGGACATTTATAATAGCCATTTATAATAGCATAACAACTTTGCCTCTGTTCATAATTTGGTTGGTGATCATCCAAAATTCGCGAGATCCAATTTGTTTCTTTTGAACCTTGACTTGTACAGATCACGCGTAGCTGTACTTTGCGTTTTCCAGAAATGTTTAACAATGTTTCGGACGGTTGTGAAAGAATACATTGTCCGAAAAAACCGTTTCTTGCGGCGATAGATTTTGAAGTAGGGGTTCTTTTGAATTATGGCTGCGCTGCATTCAGTGGGGAACCAGAGTTGACTGTTTGGTTTTTGTTCAAATATTTTTGGGTATAAAAGAATTGAACCATTCTGAGAGTTTTGTAGGTAGCATATTTGAAGAAGGCTGGGAGATGAACTTCCTTCATATAGTTGATTTTCTAAGCGCCGTTTAGATGTGGCACAAGGCCGAAAATATGGGGACTCAGTGAGGATCGAACTCACTACTCAGCTGTAATTAGTTCTAGCAAGACAGGCTTGCTAACCATTACACCACGCCGAGGTGCCCAACGAGCTTCCTTCATATAGGAGCGAAAACGGTCCCAGTCTACCATCTCATAGGAAAAAAACATTCTATGAAACGGTAAATCAGATGATGTTATTGGTTTGGCGTCATCTGGAGACTGATTGGGGAATGAACAGATGTGCCAGTAGAAGTAAAACTTTTGCTGTGCATTTCTCAGGGCAAAATGTTAAAAAACGTTCGAGTAGGTTTGTCTGCTGTCCTGTTTGCATCCACGTCTCAGTGGTTTTTGCAATGATTTGGGCCAGTTAATAAGCAGTCTATAATATGTGCGTTGTGGTGTAGTCGATATCGGCTCGAAACGAAAGATTGAGGAGCCGAGTTCGAATTCCAGTTGAATTCCTTGCATTCACTTACGCGCAAATACCTTTGGGAAAGGTAGTATTCCATCTCTTCTCTCCAGCTATGGGTTAAATAACAGGACATATTGGATTTAATAGCCTTGGTCGGCAGCCAGTCTACCGCAGAAAGTAATGGCAACCTACTGTCAATCATGTCACTTTCGAGACACCCAAGCATCTATCACGTATTGCACTTAACTGACTGATTGAATATAATATTTGGAAAAATAATCAAATTTCTACTAGGCATAAAGTGGGGGTTCAGATTTATATTGTAATCAAGTAATAAACTGATCCCCCATTAATTACTACTTAATATTATAATACATATCTTTTCCCACTAGCTATGAATCAATTAACAGGACAGATTGAGTTATATAGCCTTGGCTGGCAACCAGTCTACTGCAGAAAATAATGGCAACCTACTGTCAATCATGTCACTTTCGAGACACCCAAGCATGTATCACGTATTTCACTTAACTGACTGATTGAATATAATATTTGGAAAAATAATCAAATTTCTACTAGGCATAAAGTGGGGGGTCAGATTTATATTGTAATCAAGTTATAAACTGATCCCCCATTAATTACTACTTAATATTATAATACATATCTTTTCCCACTAGCTATGAATCAATTAACAGGACAGATTGAGTTATATAGCCTTGGCTGGCAACCAGTCTTCCGCAGAAAGTAATGGCAACCTACTGGAGATTGATTGGAGAATGAACAGATGTGCCAGTAGGGGTAAAACCTTTGCTGTGTATTTGTCAGGGCAAAATGTTAGAAACGGTTCCAGTAGTTATGTCTGCTGTCCTGTTTCGTCCGCATCTCGGTGGGTTCTTCAATGATCTGGGCAAATCAAGAAGCAATATAGAAGTTTTTTTTTAAATTTATAATTATATCACCCCAAGCAAGGCATATTACTGCTACAGTTTTGCAGGGGGTTACATAGGAAAAAAGTTATGAGAAAGAGTGACAACTTATATGGTATGTCAGGAAGTGGGTACGAGAAGGATGTTTGTGGTCATAAATTGAGGGATCAGTTTTGTATTTATTGTAATGTAGAATTGATCCCTCACTTTATACCCACATGAGAATAGTATAGAATTTTGTTTTTATAATCATATCACCACAAGCAAGGCATTTTACTGCTACTATTTTGCAGGGTATTACATAGGAGGAAAGTTATGAGAAAGTCTGACATGTCATAGGGGGTGTCAGGAAGTGGGTAAGAGAAGAATGAGAATACTGATGAGGGTGGAGTGGACGGGGAAAGGCGTGTGAGAGAGAGGATACAGGTTAGTGAGATAGAAGATGACTACTGACTTTACATTTAAATTCTTGGAAATTGTAGCTGTCGGGGAAGTAAGTAAACGGAATGGAATTCCACAAGCGGGAAGATTTTTTTATAATCATATCGTCCCAAGAAAGGCATTTTGCTGCCACTGTTTTGCAGGGGGTTACATAGGAGAAAAGTTATGAGAAAGAGTGACAGGTTATAGGGGGTGTCAGGAAGTAGGTAAGAGAAGTATGAGTGTAGCCATAAAGTGAGGGACCAGTTTATGCATTATTTGTAATGTAGAATTGATCCCTCACTTTATATCCACATGATAATAGTATAGAATTTTGTTTTTATAATCATATCACCCCAAGCAAGGCATTTGACTGCCACTGTTTTGCAGGGGGTTACATTGGAGGAAAGTTATGAGAAAGAGTGACAGGTTATAGGGGGTACCAGAAAGAGGGTAGGAGAAGGATGACTATTTATATATATATGTGGATGACTATATATATATGAATAAATATAGTTTTAAGGTGTGCTATATTTATATGATAAAGTGCTCAATATCAGATGGAGAACGTATGTAAATATAAATGAGTGAACATTGAAGGCCTGATGATTGAGCTTAGTATGAAACAGTCAGTCGTCCCTGAGCGTTGACGTCAATATTCACTCTTTTATATATATATATATATATACTAAATTTTAATTTATCACTGAACGTCTGTTTATCTTTAACATTCTTAATAATAACTAATCTGTAATGGTTGTATTTCACTCAACTTCTCTCCCTAAAAAAAGAAAGGACTGACTCCATAAAACCATTTCTGGTCCAAAGAAATTTCTTCTCAGAATAAAACGCATTACTTTTGAGTATTCCTATTGTCGTAATTGTTATTCACTATAATTTTTATGTGTATATTCGAGGGTGGGCTGAAAAGTTCATAGGCTGATCATGAATGAGTTGCAAAATTTTGCTTGTGTTAATTTCACTTCTTTTATTTTTATTAATAACTGCATTGTAAACTGATATCTGTCTATTCAAAGAAGACTTGTAGCGGTTTCTCTTAAAAATAGACAAAATTGGGCATTGTAGGGTTATAAAATACCTCAAGAAAAAGAGTATAGTCCCAAAGGACATTCATACCAATACGGTTGCTACGTTGCTACGCCAGTTTTATCAATAGAGGAGATAATTTAGGAGAAGCAGAGTGAGTCTTGAAGATTACAGAAGGTCCAAAATCCTGCAAAAGCCATTAACATGAAAGATATTGGACTTATACAGATACAGTCACTTTCTCACCGGCGCAATGTGGCTTCCTTGTGTCTTCTACAAATACTTTCACAGCTCCGCTCCGATGAACTTATTTCACTGGTACCCCCTATATATAAATTTCCTCAAGCCACAAGATTAGCGACTAGGTCCCAACCTTTTACTGTGAAACCAATAAATTGTAAATGCAAATTCTACTCCAGCAGCTTCGTTTCTTGCACTTCTCGCCTGTGGAATTTCCCGGCAGTTACAATCTCCAAGAATTTAAATGTAAAATCAATAGTCATCCCCTATGTCACTAACCTGCATCCTCTCTCTCATGCTCTTTTCTCAGTCAACACTACTCTCATCAGTATTTTCATCTTTCTCTTACCCACTTCCTGACACCCCCTATAACCTGTCACTCTTTCTCATAACATTCCTCCTATGTAACCCCCTGCAAAGCAGTGGCAATAAAATGCCTTGCTTGTGGCGATATGATTATAAAAAAAAAGACATTTCTACACTGTTATAATATGTATATAAAGTGGAGGATCAATACTATATTACAATAAATATAGAAACTGATCCCTCACTTAATGGCCACATTCCTACCAATATGGTTGCTACGTTAGGGGATGATACGCCAGTTTTATCAATAGAGGAGATAATTTAGGAGAAGTAGAGTGAGTCTTGAAGAATACTGAAGGTCCAAAATCCTGCAAATGCCATTAACATGGAAGATATTGGACTTATACAGATACAGTCACATTCTCACCGGCGCAATGTGGCTTTCATGTCTCTCTTCTACAAATACTTTCACAGCTCCGCTCCGATGAACTTATCTCACTGGAACCCCCTATATATGAATTTACTCGAGCCACAAGATTAGCGACTAGGTCCCAACCTTTTACTGTGAAATCAATAAAATGTAAACACACATTCTACCGCAGCAGTTTCGTTTGTTGCACTTCCCGCCTGTGGAATTCCCCGGCAGTTACAATCTCCAAGAATTTAATGTTAATTCAATTGTCATCTCCTATCTCATTGACTTGCATCCTCTCTCTCTCTCTCCCATGCTCTACTCTCATCAGTATTCTGATCCTTCTATTACCCACTTACTAACACCCCCTATAACCTCTCTCTTTCTTATACTTTTCCTCCTATGTAACCCCCATGTGCACCAGTGGCAGTCAGCTGATCTGCTTAGGGCGATATGATTATAAAACAAAAAAGAAAAGAAAAAAAGCAAGCCATAAGATAGGAAATTCGTTGTTCAGAATAGCAGCTTTAAAATCCCTACAAACAAAATTTATTTTTACAATTAGCTGTGTTTTTTTTTTTAAGAGATATTTTCTTTATAACGTATTACTCTGTGCTGTGTATTTATTGGATCTAACCCCAGATCCACAACAAAAGGGGATCCCGACTTTTTCAGCTCAGATACGGTCATTTCTCACCGGCGCAATGTGGCTTCCCTGTGTCTCTTCTACAAATACTTTCACGTCTTATGTTCCGATTAACTTAGCTCACTGGTGCCCCCTATATATAAATTTACTCGAGCCACAAGATTAGCAACTAGATCCCACCCTTTTACTGTGAAACTAATAAATTGTAAACGCAAATTCTACTCCAGCAGCTTCGTTTCTTGCAATTCTCGCCTGTGGAATTCCCCAGCAGTTACAATCTCCAAGTATTTAAATGTAAAATCAATAGTCATCTCCTATCTCACTAACCTGCATCCTATCTCTCATGCTCTCTACTCTCATCAGTATTTTCATCTTTCTCTTACCCACTTCCTGACAACCCCTATAACCTGTCACACTTTCTCATAACTTTCTTCCTATGTAAACCCTGCAAAGCAGTGGCAATAAAATGCCTTGCTTGTGGCGATATGATTATAAAAAAGACATTTCTACACTGTTATAATATGTATATAAAGTGGGGATCAATGCTATATTACAATCAATATAGAAACTGATCCCTCACTTAATGGCCACATTCATCTTTCGCTCATGTTCTATTTTCCTTCCACTCCACTCCCATCAGTATTCTCATCTTTCTCTTACCAACTTCCTGACACCCCCTATAACCTGTCACACTTTCTCATAACTTTCCTTCTATGTAACCCCCTGCAAAACAGTGGCAGCAAAATGCCTTGCTTAGGGCTATTTGATTATAAAAAAACATATGGTGATGGATTATAGATGATTGGATGTAAATCAAATAACCAAAGCAATGAGAATATCATGTGAAAGAGTTGAGAAAAATTCTGCACAATGAATTTGGCATGGCAAAGGTTTCTGCTCGGTGGGTGTCAGGTCTTTTGGCACATGACCTAGGCTGATCATAGCACGGGAAAAAGTCGACATTGTTTGATCCAGCTGTTTTCTTTAACATTTCGTAAGCCATGATTAATGTTGAGTTAATAACTTAGAGCTAAAGACAAAGAGACACACCATCCAATGGAAACACCCATTATCACCTGCTTCAAAAAGGCCAAGTTTCTTTCATCTACAGGTCATCAGCGAGATTATGTCTGTCCGCCACGACAGATTTCTTACTGGTGCGGGAGTATATTGTAGTGTCATCTGCGTAGATGCCTACTTGGGACTTGATCTCATCTGGGAGGTCGTTGATGAAAATAAGGAAGAGCGTCGGGCCCAAGATAGAGCTCTGTGGGACACCAGCATTCATGCTATATATATATATATATATATATATATATATATATATATATATAAATAGAATTTATGACATTTTTTACAACATATTTCTGTTATAAATTCTAAGAAATATTATTCACCCTACTTTGTATTAAGCACTTTTTAAGAATGGCGTTTTTGGGTTACGAAATTTTATTCCATCTATACCTAACTTATACTTAAATATATATATATATATATATATATATATATATATATATATATATATAACATTTTTGTAGTGTTATGATAACACATTTATGCTATAAATTCTAAATAAATATTATTCGCTCTCGTTTGTATTAAGCAGTTTTTAAGAATAATGTTTTTGTGATAAGGGGCATTTTATTCCATTTATACCTACCTTTTACTTATATATATATATATATATATATATATATATATATATATACTGAGTAGGAAAGAGAGAGAGAGAGAGAGAGAGAGAGAGAGAGAGAAAATAGCAGCTAAGCATGTATGAAACTATGCCGGAAAATAGGGTAGCGGCTCAGATTAACAAATCGAAAATCTGAGTTCGATTTCGATGATAAGAGCCTTGAGAAAATTATTAACTAATCTCTTCCCCCTGCAGCTATGGATAAATAGGGAGGGAAACGGTCTAGAAGAATTATAACAATCTTAAATTCAAAACCAGATTCAGGTCATTCAGGAATCATATGGCGCACAGTGCACCAGATATCTGTATTCGGATTTTCCCAAAAGTGTCTTTTCTTCACAAGCCTTTACCACAATAATCCAATCATATGTGCTGGTACTTTGGCTGTTCCGATCAAAATTTATAAAAACTGATATAATGGATCCTCTTACGTATAAAAGCGTTTAATTCATATATATATATTTACTTAACAGGCATTGTGAAAGAAAACAAGATGAACAATAAAAAACAAAACAAAAGAAGAACGATCGACCGGTTTTACTCCCAACCTCTTTAGGGTCATCTAGGAAATTTATTTTATTTTTAAAAATGAAGATGAAAATGTATAAATGGGAAAAAAGAAATTTAGACAGCGAAAAGGGAGGAATAGGAAAAAGAAATTGAGGGAATTATGTTTCCCTCTTTTGTTCTTTTCCAGTTCCTCACTTTTCGCTGTTAAATTTTTTTTTGTTATTTTTGTTCTTTCATTGATTTTCATCTTCATTTTAAAAAATGAAATAAATTTTCCAGATGACCCTGAATAGGTTAGGATTAAAACTGGTCGGTCGTTCTTCCATTGTTTTTTTTTTCATTTTTGTTGTTCATCTTGTTTTCTTCCACAATGCCTGTAAGTATTGAATTTCATTTATTTCTGGCATTAATACGGTTATATACTATTAATAATTTATATATATATATATGACGTTTTTGTTGTGGTATTACAACATATTATAAATTCTAAATAAATATTATTGACTCTCTACTTGGTATTAAACACTTTTTAAGAATAGTGTTTTTGAGATGCGAAATTTTATTCAATTAATACCTACGCTATATATATATATATATATATATATATATAGATATATATGTATATATATATATATATATATCTGTGTGTGTGCGTGTGTGTGTGTGTATGTGTGTGTGTAGCTACAAAAGTTTGTCTCTTTAACTGAGCAGACTCATTCCGACTTAGAAGTTTCGAGAAGAGACCGTTATAGTGATCTCATTCGTCAGGGCTAGTTATACGTTTATTATATATATATATATATATATATATATATATATATATATATATATATATATATATCATTCACTAAAGAATTGGAGCACTCTAGCTATTGGGCGTGTATATACGCGCTAAAAAGCCTGCCTTATTCTACTGGACGCTCGTGGCCTAGGGGTGGAATCGTCGACTGACACCAATTCGGTCGGGTTTGAATCCTGGGTTAGGATACGACCGGAGTCTACGCCATACTGATGAGTTGTAATACAGCGAAAGAGATCTGTCTGTGGATGACTATTGTATATATATATATATATATATATATATATATATATATATATAAACACGATTCTACACGCTGACATTACTTTAGGCATCTTAAAAGGAAATCCTGGGTACCTACTAACCCTGATGAGCTTCTACCTTTCGTCACTTTATCCCCTTGGAAAGAAAACAAGATCCGTTCACGCCTCGAATGTTTTTATCTCTTTTCATTCTCTCTCCTCCTCCTTTCCTTCCACCTTTCCGGTGTTGGTGTATCTTGGGAATAATTTTTGGGAATTTCCCCACCTGTGCTAGACTATACCTAAGTATTGAAACCCCATTAGCTCGGTATCTATTCCTAATTTAGTGAGTATATATATATATATATATATATATATATATATATATATATATATATATACTAGCAGTATAGCCCGGCGTTGCTCGTGTGTAATGAAAGCATTAAAACTAATCCATGGTCCTGGAGCTCAGAGTCTTTGGACGTTGGCACGAAAGACTAAAAAGGAATAGTTGTTTCCAGTTAAAGCGAAACCGTAGACTGAAAAAAAAAATGAATGGATATAAGTCAAATTTTGATTTCCTGGTATCGATATCAAATAAGTTTTTTTCGTCGTAAACTGAATTTTGAAGGCTAAATAAATCCTCTGAGTAAATGGCATCATGGCTGAGACTAAGAACTACAATTATACCGAATTAGAGCCAAACTCGAAGCAAAAACTAAAATAAAAGCTGAAAAAAATGCAGACATACAGGCAGATAAAGACACACACACAAATCTTGCCTTATATATATATATATATATATATATATATATATATATATATATATATATTATCGATTTTCTGCACTACTGTAAGAACTTCAATCTTGAAACTTCTGAATATCGTTTCTTACATCTGTGTCTATGAGTGTATCAAATTTGATTAAAATCGGACTACTCCTTCTATAACCCTATTTTTTGAATTATCGATTTTCGATATTTATCGGGGGTACCTCGGCACAAAACCTAGCTAAGAGCACTCGCAGACAATTATAGTACAACTGTCTAAATTTTCAAGAACATCTGTTTAGCCGTTTTGGTGTCTATAGGTAACGGACACACACACACACACAGAAAAAGTTCCGTTTATAAATAAGTTTAAATTTACAATAATTACACTCTCACACCCTGATTGAGCACTTTAGAAGAAAGGTAGACTTTGAAAAACAGTAGCCACTCTAGCGTGTACGCATCGCTCTTTCAGTAAAATGAATTGGATCACATTAGCTATTGAGCGCGTAATATGATGTGCGCTAAAAAGACTGCCTTTTTCAACCGAACGCCCCGTGGTAGAGTAGGGGTAGAGTCGCCGATTGATGCCAAATCGTTCGGGTTTCAAGCCTGGGTTGTGTAGCAATCGGAGTCTAACCGTACTGATGAGCTGTGATACAGCGAAACAGATCTGTCTGCGGATGACAACATATATATATATATATATATATATATATATATATATATATATATATACAATAAAACCTGTCGTATGCGACCACCCATACTACCATCAAAAACTGGTCGCATACGGCAGGTGTTCACTTACCGAAGGCTCATAGTCAGGACCTATTTACGCCAGGAACGTATATTCCAGTCATCAGAGTGTACATGTTAGAATTCAGTTCTTTTTTTTCTTAGAAGTGAGTAATAGCAAAAGAGAATCTGTGATAATACATGGAAAAAAAAAACAAAACATACAAAAAACTGACAGCGATCGTTGGTTGGGTTAGTGAAACAAAGAGATAGGGATATATATATCTCTATAGAAATAGAGTAGATAGATACACAAAAAATAAAGGAAAGAAAGAGATAGACATTTGAGAAAGAGATATAATTGTGATTTTCCCGATCCCTGAATTTATCCAAGTCAGTACAGAGACTGCGATAAATCCCTTGAATATGTCAAATGCAGTACATGTTGTACAAAACAGCTGATGTTTGACCGTGAGGTGAACTCAGGCAAAGTACATTTCAACAAGAAATAACAGTTTGATACAACACTACAATAACAAAACAATGAGGAAGTGTTCCTGACTTCAAAATGAAATAGATTACTCATTTATTTTCTCCTAATTTAAGTATCTCCTTTTCTAACGACCAAAATAGATTTTTTAAAAAGCTATCGCTTGAACAGCAATTTTCACTCGTTGACGTTAGTCGCTGGTCGCGTTCTGAAGGTGGTCACTCACTAAGGTGGTCACTCCTGGCGTAAATTAGCAAATTTTCCGTGCATAGAAAAACGATCGTTAACAACAGGTGGTCGCTGACGAAGACGGTCGCATACTGCAGATTCCACTATATATATATATATATATGTGTGTGTGTGTGTGTGTGTCTGTGTGTTTGTCTAAAAATCAAGACAGACACGTTATTCCATGGTTAAGTGGAAGCTTATGCCTATTTCATGCGAACCATCTTCAGCTTCCATCTTTATTGTACAGAAGATTTTACACTAACGTGTACAATATAGATGAAAGCTGTCTGTCTTAATTTTTACATATATTTGTTCTGTATGTATTCATATACATATATATTTAGAGCTCTCCTAGAGAGTTATCTTACCACTTTATATACAGGATACTTTTTTAGATTCTTCTATATCTACACCGCATATATATATATATATGTGTGTGTGTGTGTGTGTGTGTGTGTGTGTGTGTGTGTGTGTGTTCTAACTCGTCAGGGCGGATAGCCTTGACGAGTGAGGACATCATAATGGATTTCGGTATGAATTTATTTGCTCAGTTAATGTTACAAACTCTTAGTATTTATCAGTACTCTATCTCTACCCCGACAACCTACTGTGGGATAATCTTCTGCCCAGTCAGTCATGTCTCTTCCGAGACATGATCGCCCAAAGCGTGTATCACATATGGCACTTAACTGACTGATCTCCACCCGATATCCAGAACTTTACGATAAAAAACCTACTTATCAAAATACATTTTATCTGTAAAACTGAACAAAACAAGCTTGACACCAAACATCACAATCAAACAATTTGTTGCCATTTACATATATATATATATATATATTTATATATATATATGTGTGTGTGTGTGTGTGTGTGTGTGTGTGTGTGTAAATGGCAACAAATAAATTTAATATCATACTTACAGCCATTATATATGGTAGATATTATAAACAAAACAGAAAGAATGTGTTATTGGACTCCATATGATCACTATTTCATACCTGCCCATACTCTTCCCATATATATTTTTTCTCCCCCGCATGTGTCATGATTCATTTTCATTTTTAGTATTTTAAAAATTTAAAAATTTGAAAACTTTAATTAAAAAATCCCTGTTGAACCTGATGATTAATACGGATGAAAACTGTTGGGTCATTTTTCGTATTTCTTAGTTTTATACCATCTACCATCTCCTGTAAGTATGAAATTGAATTTATTTGTTGCCATTATAAAATTTTGTACCTATAATAATGTGTTGGAATATATATATATATATATATATATATTAGTCATTCACATACAAGCCTGATTCGCTGTATCACAGCTTATCAGTGTGGCTAGACACATCCATTTGCTTTTGGCCGGTATCGAAACTCGACCGATTTGGTGTCATTCGGAGTCGCTACTACCTAAGCCATGGGCGCATGGAGCCAGGTAAGAGAAATCTTAAGGTGTTGTATATAGGCAGTGTATACAGGCGCCAGTCACCGAAAGAACTCAGTTCATTTCTGAAGAGTCACGCATATATCGCAGAAGTTCGGTATTTCGGTGTAGCATTGGTCATTACAAACCCCTCCTCGCAGCGGGTCTTCCTTTCTCTCTCTCTCTCTCTCTCTCTCTCTCTCTCTCTCTCTCTCTCTCTCTCTCTCCCGATTTTAACTAACCTAAGATGGCGGATAACATCAGTAAATTTTCTGGGAAAATTAAAGAACGGAATCCTAGTTCGGTATTTCAGCTCAACCTTTTCAGTCTGTCTTACCTAACTGGTATGTTGATTTCCGCTTTTTATTTTTATTTTTAATTTTAATTTTAATTTTTGACTGTGTAATTATTGTCTTTAATTTGTCTGAATTTTCTAACAGGGGTAGTACTCTGATATTGTAAATAAGTTTTGCGTTTATATCTCGTTTCGTTTTATACTAAGTTAAAACTTAATTTTTTTTTCTTTATTATTGGAGTAGATAGTACCCAACATCACCTGGTTTTACACTCTACCCCCTTCTTTTGTACAGGAGTAGAGGTGATCGCCCTGTTTCCTGTTTAGGAAGGGGTTTCCGGTACATTTTCCTTCGACTTCGGTCGTGGTTTCCAATCTTCTCACTTTCTTTTTTGTTTATTTTTTTTTCAATTGGAGTAGATAGACTAAAGTATCGCCCGGTTCACACTCCACCCACGTCTATTGAACAGGTATAGAGGCTCATCCCTTGTTCCCTGTTTAGGATGTGGTTTCCGGCTTTCTCTTTTCCAATCTTTTCACTTTTCTTTTTTATTTTTTCAATTGGAGTAGATAGACTGAACTGTCGCCCGGTTCAACCGCCACCCTCGTCTGTTGAACAGGTGTAGAGGCTCATCCCTTGTTCCCTGTTTAGGACGTGGTTTCCGGCTTTCTCTTTTCCAATCCTTTCACTCTTACGTAGCCCCCTGCACACCAGTGGCCTTACCGCCTTGCTTGAGGTGATGTGATTTAAAAAAAAAAAAGAAGTGGAAACTGTTTTTAAAATTTTCTTCTCTAGACAGATTAATCGTAATGAGAGCATAATATATATATATATATATATATATATATATATATATATATGGAGTGAAATCGTAATGAGAGCATAATATTTATATATATATATATATAGGAAAGAATATTAATCAAAAAAGTTTTGAATTTAAACATGTACTTTTTGGGACAGTATTTGTTTATTTTTATTATTGTATTTTATATTTCAGACCGCCCTCGGTCCTTCATCAGAATCGAGTGATTTTTAAATTTGAATTAGAAACGTATTTCACGATAGCGTCCGAATATTTTTTTTGTGTTTACATCACGTGGTGTGTTTGTTCACAACATGCGGCACGTCCGTAGAGAAAGTCTGTTTGTTTCAGATAAAGATTTCTTGGAATATCCGAAAAAAATTTTAGCTATTGAAATATTTGTAAAGATTCAACACACCTAAGTCCCTATTTAACCATAGCTTGTGTGTACTTAATTTTAAAATCCAGTATTTTTCTTTCTTTCTGCGTGTGTATGTAGAACTGAAATTGGAGTCTATTAGTAAAAATTTGCAATTTTCTAAAGTATGATCAGGTTGATTAAAATGGGCTGCAATTGGGGAGTATACATTTTTTTTCCCGTATATTTAGTTTGTGATTATTGAAGCGAAATCTAAAGCTATTACCGGATTCGCCGATATATCCACTGTTGGGGCAAATTGAGCAGAAGAGAAAGTATATGATGTTTTCGCTGTCACAAGTAAGGTTTGGTGGGTGTAATTTTATTTTGATGTTGGGTACAGAAAATGTTTTGTCTGTTATTAAATGTTTACAAATTAAACAGCGAGGCTTCCCACATTTTAAATTCCCTGATAGGTTTGTATGATTTAAATATTTGTTAGAAGTGAGGATAGTTGATAGGTTGGGTGTTTCTTTCTTTGCATTTATGGGTGGTTCATCGAAAATGTCTTTGATGTTTTTGTTTGATTGGAGGTTCCTGTAATCATTTTTTTAAATTTTTGATAAGTGTGTAGGAATATTGATTATGGTTAAACACCATGGGAATTCGGTTATTATCTTTTCGTTTTTTGTATGTGAGAAGTGTGCTACGATCTATGTGGATGGTTTTATGTAGTGCTTCCTTTATTATTTTTATTGGATATTTGCATTTTAGAAACTGTTTTGTTAGGTTGTTAATGTTGTTTAGAAAATCTGGATGGTCTGAGCATATGCGTTTTATTCTAATAAATGAGCTGTATACGATAGATTTTATTAATTTGAGGGGATGACAGCTGTTAAAGTGTAGGAATTTATGTTGGTTTGTGGGTTTGTTGTATAGACTGGTGGAAAGTGTATGTTTATTTAATTTTACCATGACGACTAAATGAACGGATGTGTATGAGTGTTCCATGGTAAATTTGATTGTATTGTGGAAGTTGTTGCAGAAAGTAAAGAAGATTTTAAATTTTCTAATCCATGAGTCCATATTAAGAAAATATCATCAATGTATCTAAGATAATGTGATGGTTTGTATTTTGAACTGTCTAGTATCTTTTTTCTAAAATATGCATAAAGATATTGGCATAACGAGGTGCCATTTTCGTGCCCATTGCTGTGCCACTAATCTGTAAATAGTGTTTATTGTTGAATTTAAAATTATTGTGTGTTAAGATGAAATTTATTAATTGGCATAAATCTGTGATTTGGTTGTTAGTTAGTTTGCTTTTAAGGAACTCATGGCAAGCTGATACTCCTTCAACATGTGGATCATCACTATGTTATATATATATATATATATATATATATATATGGAGTAAAATCGTAATGAGAGCATTATATATATAGAGAGTGAAATCGTAATGAGAGCATAATACATATATATATATATATATATATATATATATATATATGGAGTGAAATCGTAATGAGAGCATAATATATATATATATATATATATATATAGAGAGAGAGAGAGAGAGTAGAAATTGTAATGAGAGCATAATATATATATATATATATATATATAGAGAGAGAGAGAGAGTGAAATTGTAATGAGAGCATAATATATATATATATATATATATGGAGTGAAATTGTAATGAGAGCATAATATATATATATATATATATATATATATATGGAGTGAAATTGTAATGAGAGCATAATATATATATATATATATATAGAGAGAGAGAGAGAGAGAGAGAGTGAAATTGTAATGAGAGCATAATATATATATATATATATATATATATATATATATATGGATGAAATTGTAATGAGAGCATAATATATATATATATATATATATATATATATGGAGTGAAATTGTAATGAGAGCATAATATATATATATATATATATATATATATATGGAGTGAAATTGTAATGAGAGCATAATATATATATATATATCGAGAGAGAGAGAGAGAGTGAAATTGTAATGAGAGCATAATATATATATATATAGAGAGAGAGTGAAATCTTAATGAGAGCATAATATATATATATATATATATATATATATATATATATATATGGAGTGAAATTGTAATGAGAGCATAATATATATATATATATATATATATATATATATATGGAGTGAAATTGTAATGAGAGCATAATATATATATATATATATATATATATATATACAGAGAGAGAGAGAGAGTGAAATTGTAATGAGAGCATAATATATATATATATATATATGGAGTCAAATTGTAATGAGAGCATAATATATATATATATATATATATATATATATGGAGTGAAATTGTAAAGAGAGCATAATACATATATATATATATATATATATATTATGCTCATTACGATTTCACACTATATATATATATATATATATATATGGAGTGAAATCGTAATGAGAGCATAATATATATATATATATATATATATATATATACTGTGAAATCGTAATGAGAGCATAATATGTATATATATATGGAGTAAAATCGTAATGAGAGAATAATATATATATATATATATATATATATATATATATTTATATATTTTACTCCATATATATATATATATTATGCTCTCATTACGATTTCACAGTATATATATATATATATATATATATGGAGTGAAATCGTAATGAGAGCATAATATATATATATATATATATATATATATATATATATATATATATATATATATATGGAATGATAGAGAGAGAGTGTGATTCGCTCGATTATATAGTAGGCTAGCACTCTTCTTTTGTGGTCCTTCGACAGTCTTTGAAAATAAATACAGAAAAGAGTTGCTTCATTGTTATTCGACGTGATTTCGATAGCGTCGCGATCTTTTATATTCATCTATAATCTTTGAAAGATGATAAAACACTCATTTCAATGGCTGTTGAAAGCTTTTCCTTTTCCTTCATCTGCCTGTTCTCGGTCCTTCTTTCAAACCATTTCATTTTAAATCCAATGTTCCTTCACTCCTTTTCTCTCTTGCTATTATTTGACTCACTTAGAAATGGCTACAGGTCTCTGTCGACTGACTTTTTTAACTTCTTAAAGAACACACATTTTTGTTTCACTTGAAAGAGGTCATCGTATTCCAGAATAAACACAGTATTTTTTATGAGAAAACATTTTTATGGATCTGCTTGCATTTTATTTTCGATTTCTTTATTTTTTTTTCGTTTCTGTCGTTATTCTTTGTCCATATTTCCTTTTTCGATTGTTTTTTTTTCATTCATCTTTTTATTTCATATTTCGCTCTTTCTTTTTTATTCTATAATTTTTTCTTTTTCTACCTTATTTCTTTCTTTTGGATCCACATTCTTTTTTTTGTTTTTTCAATTAATTTTTTCGTTCTTCCGCGTTCCTTAGCCTTAATTGAAAGAAGAAAAAAGAAGAAGAAAACACTTTTTTGCTTTTTCTTCTTCTTTTTTCATTTTCTTTTTTTATTACTTTTTCTCTTTCTCTTTCTTTTCTATTTTCTATTTTCTTTTTTTTCTCCTTCTTTTTTCTGTTTCTTTTTCATTTACTTCTCTTTCTTTTTTTTTTCTTTTTTCATTTTCGTTTTCATTTTCTTTTTTCTTTTACTTTTTCTCTTTCTTTTTTCATTTTCTTTTATCTTTTCTTTTTCTCTTTTCTCTTTTATTCTTTTTTCTTTTTGTCTTTTTTCTTCATGTTTTATTTTACTTTTCTTTTTTCCTTTTCTTTTTCCTTTTCTCTTTCTTTTTTCTTTTAATTTTTCATTTTCTTTGTTCTTTTACTTTTTCTCTTTCTTTTTTCTCTTTCTTTTTCTTTTTTCATTTTTCTGTTACTTTTTCTCTTTCTTTTTTCTTTTTCTTTATCTCAAGCGGACAACTGAATAATATCGATTATCTTCATGTCTTTTCGCAGCTGCTTCTTCGCAGGCACTACTATGGCAGATAAAGATTGTCCTTGATTTGCCTCATCACCCATCAGTGGATCTGCACCTAAAGTGGGAAGCTGTCTTTGATCTTTTTTCGTAAAATCTAAATTCACACCATGAAACACAAGTAGACATATACCTTCGTACAGTTATTGTCTCTCTACCCCCATTCAAACTTGAATCCACTGAGGAGAATTAGGGCCACGGTTCTAAACAACACTAGGCATTGCTGCTGTGGCTTTCATTGCAAGCAAGGATGTCAGTTCTTCAATGTGGCAGTGAATGTTGAAAAATATCAACAAAAATGAAGGGAAAAATTAAAGCGGCTGAAATGTGGTTCTACAGAAAGATGCTGCGGATATCGTGGACCGAGCATGTGAGCAATGACGTGGATTTGGAAATGATAGAAACGAAAAGGAAATTAATATTGAGCCTCAGGAAGAGACAACTAAAGTTCATGGGACATGCAACGAGAAAGGAGGGCTTGAAGAACCTGATACTAACAGGCCAGACAGAGGGGAAAAGAGAC
>JBBBDQ010029516.1:960000-965000 GCA_037127315.1 Ascarosepion bandense | reverse complement strand
TCCTTTATTTCCCTTTCGGGGCTCCGAACAAGTCATTTGGAAATTCACGCACGGATTTAATTCTGGGCTCCCCATTGGACGGTAAACAAAATTCACGTCGGCTCACGAAAAGGGTCAGTAAAAGGAAGTTGACATTTATTTATTTTTGGTTTTCTACCGGAACTTCTGCGTGGAGCTCAGATGCGCAAAGACCAGTTTTGGTTATTTGCTTTCTGGACCTCTGAGGGCAAACATCCGGTCCATTGCTTGTATCACCACAATATTTACACTCTCACACCCTGATTGAGCACTCTGGAAAAATAGTAGACTTTGATAAACAGTAGCTACTCTGGCATGTACGCATCGCTCATTCAGTGAAATGAATTAGAGTGCTCTAGCTTCTGGGCGCGTATAATGACATGCGCTAAAACGTCTGCCTACTTCCACCGAACGCCCACAGCCCAGGGGTATAGACGCCGACTGACACCATTTCGGTCGGGTTACAATCCTGGGTAATAAAAGCAATCGGAGTCTAACCGTACTGATGAGCTGTGATACGGCGAAACAGATCTGTCTGCGGATGACAATATATATATATATATATATATATATATATATATATATATATATATATATATTCTTACGCTATCGTCGTAGTAAGCAACAACTGTCACCTGCCCCACCCTGTTGAAGTATAGGAGTAGGGGAGAGACAATTCATTAAACTAACTGCTACCCCCACATCTTCCTTTGACTTGCATTGCTCTTTCTGTCACTTTTCTTTCACTCTCTCTTTCACTTACCTCACTCTTTCTTCCCTAGTCATTCTATATGCAATTCCCTGCCACTTCTTAACAAGTTAGACGGCATGAATTGGCGTTCCCTTTTCTTTAACGGCCTGACATGCGCGAATCATGTGACAAGATTTGAAAAAAGGAGAAAAAAACGGTGCACTTGTTTTTTAGGTCACGTGAGACAGTTGGACAAAAGCCTTCGAGAAGACATATTTTCTTCTTTTATGTGTCCTGTCCCTTCAGGACGGAGGCGATCATGGTTCTCCACGTCTCCCTATCCCTTGTGGCTCTTCGTATGTTTGCTCCTGTTACTCCTGACAACCCCCGTTCCGTCATCCACCTGATCAGGCCCTGCAAATATGTTATCCGCTGACTTCCTCTGTCTCTCTGGCCAGTTAGTCAGTACAAAGTGAATAAACTTTGTGGATTTTTTTCCCGAAAGCAGGTAGTCCCAACAGTCAGTCAAGTGCCATGCGTGAAGCACGCTTGGACGATCATGTCTCGAAAAAGACATGACTGACTGGACAGAAGATTATCTCGCAGTAGGTTGACATTGCTTTCTGCGGTAGACCGGTTGCCAGCCAAGTCTATAGGACCCAATCTGTCGCGTTATTTAACACATAACTAGAGGGAAGAGACGGATTAATACCTTTCCCAAGGGTATTTGTGCGTAAGTGAATGCAAGGATTTGTTTTAACTGTTTTCACTGTTTTAAATTAATGTTTTGGACGGAAAAAATCTTTCTTCGTTCTGTACCCACTCGGATATATATATATATATATATATATATATATATATATATATATATAGATAGATATGTAGATAGATAGATAGATAGATAGATAGATAGATAGATAGATAGATAGATAGATAGATAGTAGATAGATAGATAGATAGATAGATAGATAGATAGATAGATAGTAGATAGATAGATAGATAGATAGATAGATATGTAGATAGATAGATAGATAGATAGATATGTAGATAGATAGATAGATATGTAGATGTAGATAGATAGATAGATAGATAGATATGTAGATAGATAGATATGTAGATAGATAGATAGATATGTAGATAGATAGATAGATAGATAGATAGATAGATAGATAGATAGATATGTAGATAGATAGATAGATATGTAGATTTGTAGATAGATAGATAGATAGATATGTAGATAGATATGTAGATTTGTAGATAGATAGATAGATAGATAGATAGATAGATATGTAGATATGTAGATATGTAGATATGTAGATAGATAGATAGATAGATAGATAGATAGATAGATAGATATGTATGTATATATATTTATATATATATATTGTCATCCGCAGACAGATCTGTTTCGCTGTTTTTGATGTCGGAACAAAATCTACAATTTTTAAAATTATAATTTGTATTTGTTTTAAACTATAACTTTTAATAAATATTCATAGCTCTATTTCTATACTGATCACTTTTTTAAATTAAAGTTTTGAAAGTTGTTAATACTTTCTTCGTTCATTATTCACGAGGATATGTATATATATATATATATATATATATATATATATATATATATAGATTTGTTTAAGTAATTTATTGTTCAGTAATTGTTATTTATGATTGTTTTCTTGATTTCGTGTTCATATTTGCAAATACATTTTCCTCCCGGTTCTGTCGAGAAACGAACTTTAAACTGATGCTCTTGTAAATACCATTTTCGTATCTATGGTGACTGATGTCTTTTTATAGGAAATGTTTTTCTTGTTGCACAATCCGCTCTCTCTTTCCCCAATATCCTTATCTTTCACTTTCATCAATATCCCCAGATAAGAACTTTAATGAAAAATATACAATTCAGACTATGAAGCATTGAGTTAGTTAATTGCCATACATGATACACACTTGGGCGATCATGTCTCTTTCAATCCATGACTGACTAAGCAGAATACTTTTCCGCAGTTGATTGCCATTTTTTTTGCTGTAGACTGGTTGCCAATCAATGTTATAGAACTAATCTGTCCTGCTATTTAACCCATTGCTCGAGAAAGAAGAGATGGATTAATATAGCATCTCACAACACACAGGCTCCTCTCGGACAAGCAATATGGTTTCCGCTTCACCAGGTCTACTGCTGATATGCTAACGACCATCACCGAGTACATATACCAGGCACTCGACAGGAATGGCGAAGCCCGAACCGTTGCATTAGATATATCTAAGGCGTTCGACAGAGTTTGGCATGCTGGCCTTCTATGTAAACTGCGGAGCTATGGTATAACTGGACATTTGTTTCAACTAATCCAGTCATTCCTCACAATGAAGTTGGTATTAAACGGACATGCCTCTCAGAACTACCATACAAACGCAGGTGTCCCCCAAGGCTCCATCTTAGGTCTTACACTCTTCCTGATATACATTAATGATCTCCCTGATTCCATAAGAGCCCAAATAGGTTTGTACGCTGATGACAACACAGTTTACTCTCGCCTCCTACAAAAATCTGTTGTAGGCGTCAAAGCTAACCTCGCAGCCGAGATTGAAAAAGACCTCCAATCCATATCGGACTGGGGTAAGAAATAGCTAGTAAATTTTAATGCTTCTAAAACGAAGCTACTCTCAATTAACCATCATCGACAATCTCACCTACCTCCCATTAGCATGGACCAGGCTTGCCTCCCAGAGAGTAAAACACTACGCCTCCTAGGTCTCACAGTTTCAGCGGACCTCAAATGGAGTGACTATATCGAATCCATTGCTAAATCCGCTGCTATGAAAGTCGGTTCTCTGTGTAGGGCCCGGAAGTTTTTTCCGTCTAAATCTATCCTGCACATTTATAAATCTACCATCCGACCGTGCATTGAATACTGCTGCCATATCCGGTCGGGTGCCCCTGCTGTTCTCCTCGGGCTTCTCGATAAGGTTCAGAGGAGGGTCTGTAATGTGATAGATACCAACTTGGCAGACCGCCTGCAGTCTCTCTCCCACCGGCGCGACGTGGCTTCCCTGTGTCTCTTCTATAAATAATTTCACGGCTTCTGCTCCGATGAACTTACATCACCGGTGCCCCCTAAATACGAATTTGAACGAGATACTAGATTGGCAAATAGATCCCACCCTTTTACAGTGAAACCGATAAAATGCAGCCTTAACTTCTACTCCAACAGTTTCTTTCCTCGCACTTCCCGACTGTGGAATTCCCTTCCACACGATTGCTTCCCCGACGGCTACAATCTCCAGGAGTTTAAATGTAAGGTCAATAGACACCTCCTAACACACTAACCTGCTCCCATTTTATCAAACACTCTTCCCATCTGCCCAACCCTCATCCTCCCTATCCTTACTCATCTGTCACCTTCCTCCTGACATTCCCTATGTCTAACCACTCCTTCTCTTTACCTTCCCCTCTGTAGCCCCATGCGCAATAGTGGCAGTGGAATGCCTTGCTTGGGGTGAGATGATTAAAAAAAAACCTTTCTAAAGGGTATTTGTGCGTAAGTGAAGGCAACGAATTCGACTGAAACTTGAACTCGGCTCTTCGATTGTTCATCCCGAGCCGGAAGGGACTGAGTTTATCGTCAAGCACTTGAAGCGTTCATCAAAAAGTAATCCCGAGGTGAGCCTGGGAATGTGTGAGTATTTTCGGCTGTAGTTAATCAGACTTTTGTTTTTCTCTTATGTCTTTATTTTAAATTTCAAATATTCCCTTGCTATAAGTGTTGTGAGATGATAGCATTTTCTAATATTTCTAATTATTTTATGTATTTAATAAGTTCATTTTTATACATAAAGAGGCGGCTGGCTTCAAGTAAAAACATTTGAAAAGTTCATAAATTTGGTATGAATATGCGACCACTTATATATGTGCATATGTTAAAGAAAGTGTGTGCGTTTGCCCATGTACGAGTGGATCTATACTTGTGTGTATATGATTATTGGCATATTTCTTTCCGTGTCTGTCTGTGTGTCTATAATTATGTCCGTTTACATATAACATTCCTTGTCTTGTTTCTCTATCTATTGAAAGAAAACCTTTAATTTCTTTTTAGAGAATTTAATTTGCTGGTATCGATTTTTGTTACTGATTAAACAAATCATATTGGAAAATCGATTTCGATTAGTAAAACGTTAGACATACCTCTTTCAACTTACCATAAGCCAAAACATTTTCATTTTACCAATGTTGTGTTGGAATCTAGCCATCGAATTGAAAATATCGAACCAGGGTGATCATATATGAAATTCA
>JBBBDQ010029516.1:840000-955000 GCA_037127315.1 Ascarosepion bandense | reverse complement strand
TCTTTGATCAGAAATGAAAAGATTGGTGAATCTAAAGATCATTTTTTTTCTCTACAGGGACGTTTTTTTTGTAAAGACTGAGTGATTCGTACAAATGAAAAGACGAAGGTAGACATCAGCTGATTAAGATCGATTAAAATATAAATATAGACGGGCTTTCAGATTGATAAAAGGACTGAGATAAATAGATATAAACAGAAATAGATAGACAGATAACTATACCCTTATTGAAACGCGCTAATCCATTTAGGTGTGAATCGATCGAGCCTTATTAGTATAGATGGATTAATGCAAGCAATTTACATGCGCAAAATTTCTGAGCAATACTTATTTGAAAACTGGAGATTGAATAGGCAGTTTATAATTGGATTTTAAGGATGAACTTTTGCACACATGTACTCACATGCATTAGTCACCCACACATACACATATATATTACATTAAAAATTTCTGACATCAGATGGGTATTTCGGCGTGGAAATTAACACCCATCTCATCAGCGAGGCATAAACATTACTATAAAATAAACTTATTTAATTGTGTGTATATAGAAAACAGAAATATGTGTTGGCAAAACGAAAAAAAAATGGACAAACCAGTGTAAACGAAACATGTTAGATCTAGCACGTGGATGACAGTAACGAAAAGGCATACATTAAAATAAATTAAACATAATAATAAAGAAGAAACAGGTTATATATATATATATATATATATATATATATATATATATATAGATCTAAACTTATTTATATATGGAACTTTGTGTGTGTGTGCGTGTGTGTGTGTGTGTGTGCATGTCCGTTACCTATAGATTCCGAAATGGCTGAACCGATTTTCTTGAAAATTTACACAGTTGTACAATAAGCGTCTGCGAGTGTGCTTAGCTAGGTTTTGTGTCGAGGTACCACCGATAAATATGGAAAGTCGATAATCGAAAAAATCGGGTTATAGAAGGAGTGGTCCGATTTTAATCAAATTCGATACACTCATAGACACAGACATAATAAACGATATTAAGAAGTTTCAAGGTTGCAGTTCTTACAATAGTGCAGAAAATCAATAATATATATATAAAAGGAAAGATGTTTGTGTGTGTGTCTGTTTTCTGTTGTATGTCTGTATTTTTTCAGCCCTTTTAGTTTGGCTTTAAATAGGTATAATTGTAGTTCTTAGTTTCAGCCATGATACCATTTACTCAGAGGACTTATTTAGCCTTCAAAATGCATTTTATGACGAAAAAACGTATTTGATATCGATACCAGGAAATCAAAATTTGACTTACATCCATTCATTTTTCTTTCAGTCTACAGTTTCACTTTAACTGGAAAACACTATTTCTTTTTTATTCTTTTGTGCCAACGACCAAAGAGTCTGAGCTCCAGGACCATAGATTAGTTTTAAAGCTTTCATTACACCCGAGCAACGCCGGGCTATACTGCTAGTATACTAGCTGCATCTTCCACCGAACGCCCATAGCCCAGAGGTAGAATCGCCGACTGACGCCAATTCGGTCGGGTCTCAATCCTGGGTTAAAAAGCAATTGGAGTCTGACCGTACAGATGAGCTGTGATACAGCGAAACAGATCTGTCTGCGGATGACAATATATATATATATGCGAATGAATAAACAAGTTGTATGAAATATTAACATGTTTAATTGTGTCATTATTTTTTGTTCGTGTTACATGCACTATCCATTTCATTTGTAACTTTTGTCAAGTGTTCTCAAATAAAATGATTGATGTTATTTGGTACAGCTATTCTGTAGCGAGGATGTGCGTTGTGGTGCAGTGGATATCGGCTCGGAACGAGAAATCAGGGAGACGAGTTCGAATTCCAGTTGAATTCATTGCATTCACTTACGCGCAAATACCCTTGGGAAAGGTATTAATCCGCCTATTTCTTCCAGTTATGGGTTAAATAACACGGCAGATTGGGTTCTATAGCCTTGGCTGGCAACCAGTCTACCGCAGAAAGCAATGGCAACCTACTGCGGGATATTCTTCTGTCCAGTCAGTCATGTCTCTTTCGAGACATGATCGCCCAAGCGTGTATCACGTATGGCACTCAACCGATTCTGTATCGACAGTTCCCAATATTGCAAGAAATATGGTCTTTGCCACGATCCATAGGATTCACTTGCTCAAAACCATTCATAACCATAGATCTTAGAAAGCGGTTGTATAGAGCGGTTGACATATTTCCAAACAATTTAATGGAACGCATAACTTCTCCTTTTTCTATGTATCGTAGTTAGTAGAACAACCGCTACACTACGATCTATTGAAACTAAGCCCTTGACCAGCTCGATTCGTCCTCCTCAAGGAACGGCACATGCCGACGCCGATGACTACATAGCAACTTGGAACGTGTCAGTCGGTGACAATCTGCATTCATTCGTATAAGTTTGATTATCTTTCCGTCTCGTTTCGTTTCTTTTCTCGTATTTCCTTCTCGTTTATTTTCCCTTTTCCGTTCGTTTCTTTGTTTCGTTTCTTTTCTAATTTTCCTTTTGATGCGCTGATTCCAAAAATTACATTAATTACTGTCCGTTTATTTTTTTCCGCCATGAAATGTGGCCATTTAAAAAAAAAAGGTCAAACGCATTCCTTCAAAATGATTTTGTTATTTAAACAATAAACTTTTATAATTTTAAAATAAACTTAAAACATCTTTCGGATTTTTGCGTAAACATCTATATTGAATCCATTGCCAAATCTGCTGCTATGAAAGTGGGCTCCCTGTGCAGGGCCCGGAAATTTTTCCCACCTGAAACTATTCTGCACATATACAAATCTACCATCCGCCCGTGTGTTGAATATTGCTGCCATATCTGGTCGGGTGCCCCTGCTGCTCTGCTTGGGCTTCTTGACAAAATACAAAGGAGGATCTGTAACGTGGTTGATACTGACTTGGCAGACCGGCTGCAGCCGCTCTCACACCGGCGTGATGTAGCTTCCCTGTGCCTCTTCTACAAGTACTTTCATGGCTTCTGCTCCGATGAGCTTAGATCACTGGTGCCGCCTAAGCACGAATTTACACGAGATACTAGATTAGCAACTAGGTCCCACCCTTTTACAGTTAAACAAATAAGATGTAACCGTAAATTCTACTCCAACAGCTTCTTTTCTCGCGCTTCCCGCCTGTGGAACTACCTTCCACAAGTCTGCTTTCCCGAGAGTTACAATCTCCAGGTGTTTAAATGTAGGGTCAATAGACACCTCCTATCACACTAACTCCCAACTATTCTCACAACACTCTCATCTACCCAACCCTCATTCTCGGTATCCTCACCCGCCTATCACCCACCCTCTGTTATTTCCTATATTTAATCAGCCTTTCTCCACTCTACGTAGCCCCCTGCACAGTAGTGTCAGTGACATGCCTTGCTCGGGGTGAAACGCTTATAAAAAAAAAAAAACATGTCGTGAGCAGATTAAACACTTGCCAGATTTATGAAAACCACTCTCTGTAAGCCATATTTTTACAAATAATAAAAAAATAAAGTAACTTACATAGAAAACACGTACAACGATTGAAAATGCACGTTCCTCGTATATATCGTTGTTGTCATAACAATTGTGAGGCCAGTTATTCAAGTAACTATATGGGTAATGGATTTTGATACTCATGTTAGTCCCCAGTGCTTAAAAATAGTTGAATAAGCAGCTGTCTAAGTCAAACAAGTTTTCTGTCTTGTACATTTCCAGAAAGTTACAAACCACTTGGAAAACACATTGCCAGATAGCTGCTTCAGTAATATTCATTGAGCCTTCAAAAGCATTATAGTTTATTTCAGTTTTTTTCTAGGGTCTATCAAATATTCCCGCTTTAACTTTGTCATTGGAAATTTTGAACAAATATTCCAGAAACAGTCTAACTTTATGTACCAGAGCGAGATGATAGTTTGGTGATACCGACCGAGCAAGGCGACAGACCGGATGTTTGCACTCTGACGAACCAAAAAGCAAGTGAACAAAACTAGTCGGTGGGCAGCCAGATTCGCGCAGATGTTCCGGTTGAAAACTAAAAATTAATTAAATATTAAATTTCCAGTTTGCGAGCCTACTCGAATTTTATTTATCAGCCAATGGGAAGCCCAGAACCAAATACAAGTTTGAATTCCCAAATGATCTGCTGCGATCCAAAACGAAGATATAAAAAACCGATACAGAAAGTATCGCCAGACAGGAAGACAAACCGACCCAGACAGACAGACAGACTCGAGAGAGACGAGTGTAATTAGTATCTCCCTTGACCAAGTCAAGCGGCTACTATGCTCACATCCCTTCACCTATCTTTTCCTTCTTCCCTATGTCAAAACTACTTACTGACCTAAGGAGCGAATACATCAAAGACATTCCTTACTCACAACTCTCCCACATTCCAAAGTATTAATTCTCTTTTCAGCATTTTATTGCCATGAACATTTTAACGTCCGTTGGACCCAGGATTACTTTAATTGTAAAAACCTTAATTGATATGTGTATATATAAAATGTGATTTCTCAACTCAATTTGCTTTTTTTGATTTTTAATCATTTTATGACTTATAGTGGGCTATCTATAACGAGGCCAAATTCCGTTAATCTGCAGCAATATACAACTATCATTCAAAAGAACGCCTACCACTATAATAGTATTTCTATTAACAAAGTATTCATGAATGATACTGCGTTGACCAATATCCATTTTGTCTCTCAAGTGCCACTTTTTTCTCATTCAATTCTGTAAATTTTCTCTGCTCTCTCATAAATATAAAAGACAGAGGTATTCCGGGTATCTTCCTTAATACCCAAGCAGATAACTGACCCTTGTTAATATCAACAAATATAAGCTATTGGTGTTTGTCATAAAATAATTTCATCAATAATTGTTTAAAGCTCATGTATTGCCCTTTTGTCTATGGCTATATCCTGTTGAATAAACCGGTTCCCGTCCGATCCCCGAAGTTAAGCAACATCGAGCCTGGTCAGTACTTAATGGGGTTACCATTTTATGAATACCAGGTTTGTAAACGTAAGAACCAATAATGGTCCAACGGGCCTCCAGGTTTGGTGTTTGGGGTTGGGTGCAACCCTGCCCCGTAAAAAACAGTTTGTTACAGAAACAGTAACAAAAAGTTGCTGCTCTATGCACCATCTGGGTGTGATGGATAAAGGATGATGATTACCTCTTAGTGTTATTTGGTGTTAGTTGGCGATGATTACATGTTTGTTTAAATTATGCATCAAAAGACGTACAGAAGATAATCACAAATTCCTTTCTAAAGCATAATTACACGTACAGGACACGGCAAAAGTATCGACCACATGTTAAACTCTGACATGTGTGGTGCTTGCGAACTTAGGTAAGTGGCAATGGGGTCAACATCAGACTAATCTTACCATCTTTTCAGATACCGTCAGTTATCATCATCAGATTTTCAGACACCATTAGTGATCATCATCTTTTAGATCACAGTACACACTGTGCGTTTGGTATTGAAACGTTCTGGAAGATTACTCAGTAATTGCAACACAGATAGCTTTACGTTCTTATTTTATCTTATCTTAGAATGATACTGTTCCTGGTAGAAAACTGACATTTCGTCTGGTCATATGATTAAATTAAAGCCACCTTGAAGACCCCGAAACGCTCGAATTTTTACATTTTATACTAAACACTATTTTATTAACATCAGCGATATATATATATATAGTACTGTGCAAACGTATTAGGACAAAAACCATTTTATCTTTTATGAGGCATCAAAATATAGTTTAAAATCACCCCTGTCCTAACACTTTTGCACACTACCGGTAGTGTGCAAAAGTATTAGAATTAGAGGTTATCTTTCTAAAAACCTCATTGAAATTCAAATACATGGCGAATAGCCAAATAAATTGCTAATAAACACTCATTATTTAAAACTAGGTGTAAAAGTAATGTATTAAAAAGAAGTTATATTTAATTTTTTCTATTTTCTATTAAACACGTTATTTTGAAACTACTGTATTGAACATCTATGGGATATTTTCGATAAAAAACTGATAAATCTAATGTTATTTTGCAAGACACACTTTGGGAACAAATACAAGCTGCTTGGCAGGAGATACCATTAGATACATTGAAGAAACCTGTGATGTCAGTGCCTGATAGAATGAAGGCTTTGATCAAAGTAAAAGGCTATTATACTAAATATTAAATTTATTTTGTGACAAGTATTTTTTCTTGTTAATTTAAATTGCAACCATACAACCATAAAATGATGGAACTCTCTAGCGAGCATTCAACGACTATGCTATGCTGCGTTACATTTATCTGAAGTCGGTCTGCACCAAAATTCAGAAAAGGTTCGTTGTAGGTTCATAAAAATGAAGAAAATGAAAATAAATACTACGATGAGAAATCAGATCTTTAATACTGTTAATAACATATCTCTGTATTAATTTTCTGTTATATATTTTTTTAAACGTTTCACCCCAAGCAAGGCGGTACTGCCACTGATGCACAGGGGGCTACATAAGAGTAAAAGGTTAAACAGGAGGAGAGTGAAGAGAAAGACGGACCAGCTACAGGGGGTGTCAGAGAAATGGCAAGAAAAGGATGGGAATATATGTGTGAAGACTTTTCCGAAAGTAGAGAGTAAGGAAAATATATACAGGGTGATGTAGAAAGAACTGGATTCATATGTATAAGAGATGGGTGTTGACATTGCATTTAAATTCCTGGACGTCAGGAAAGCAAGTATATGAAATGAAGTTCCACAGGCGGGAAGTGTGAGAAAAGAAGCTGTTGGTGTAGAATTGTCGTCTTGTTTGGTCTGTGCGGTTTGGTAGGTGAAATGGGAGACAAATTTACTCATGCTAGATTAACAGATCACCTTTTACTTTGCAACTTCCTCCTATCAAAGGTTTTCCCATCCTATCATCACAAGCAGCTGGCATCACAAAATGGCCGTCTCAAAACTAACCCAGGAGGAAATTGTCTCACGCCAATTTTGAACCAGCACTGATCAAAAGCCGGTAACCCTAAATATCCTGTTGTTTATCGTTTTACATAAAACGTTCTTTTTACGGATTACTGGCAATATAGCCCGGTGTTGCTCGGGTGTAATGAAAGCTTTAAAACTAATCCATGGTCCTGGAGTTCAGACTCTTTGGACGTTGGCACGAAAGACTAAAAAGCAATAGTTGTTTACAGTTAAAGCGAAACCTTAGACTGAAAGAAAAATGAATGGATGTGAGTCAAATTTCGGTTACCTGGTGTCGATATCAAATACGTCTTTTTCGTCGTAAACTGAATCTTGAAGACTAAATAAGTCCTCTGAGTAAATGGTATCATGGCTGAGACTAAGAACTACAATTATACCTACTTAGAGCCAAACCCGAAGCAAAAACTAAAATAAAAGGGCTGAAAAAAAAATACAGACATACAGGCAGATAAACAGACACACACGCAAACATCTTTTATTTTATGTGTATATATTATCGAACTTCAACCTTGAAACTTCTGAATATCGTTTCTTATGTCTTTGTCTATGAGTGTATCAAATTTGATTAAAATTGGACCACTTCTTCTATAAGCCGATTTTTTCGATTATCGATTTTCGATATTTATCGGGGGTACCACGATACAAAACCTAGCTAAGAACTCTCGCAGGCGCTTATAGTACAACTGTGTAAATTTTCAAGAAAATTGGTTTAGCCTTTTCGGAGTCTATAGGTAACGGACACACACACACACACACACACACACACACACACACACACACACACACACACACACACACACACACAGTTCCATTTATAAATAAGTTTAGATTTATGTTCCCTTCCGTTATAATATTCAGCTTAGAAGACCCGACATTACCATCTACCAGTCATAAAACAGGAAACACTTTTGACTGACATAAAAGATCATATCTTCCTCTTCTATGTTGGTGTCACAACTCAAGTACACAGCGTTTCTAAAGCAATTTTCAGTTTGGGTGAAACCAATAGTTTCAATATTCTTCTATTTCCTTAAACCAATCGTCAATGCCATTGGACGACGTCCTCATCTATATAGTTCAAGTGGTGAAAAAGAAATAAATTTCTGGAAGTCGATTTTTCCTGGTCAGCCGACATAATCTGCAATAAAATGCGCCACTATATATATTGTCACCACCATTTTTCATTCGGTCGAAACTTGAGACAAAATTAGTCACTGTCCAATTCAGAACTTTATATTTTATCCTCAATATATTTTATATTAATCTACAGAAGCTGTTTCAATTTGCTTAAATATTCTTGCTTATTGATGGTTATTGTGCTGTTGTGATGCAAAGAAAAAGACAAGATCAAGTTCCAGAAGAATAATTTTATGGATTTAGCAATTTATGAACCATTATACTGCTTAATGGATGGATGGATCTATCTATCTATCTATCTATCTATCTATCTATCTATCTATCTATCTATCTATCTATCTATCTATCTATTTCAGTGTCTTCATTTTCTTTCTATCTATCTATCTATCTATCTATCTATCTATCTATCTATCTATCTATTTCAGTGTCTTCATTTTCTTTCTTTCTATCTATCTATCTATCTATCTATCTATCTATCTATCTATCTATCTATTTCAGTGTCTTCATTTTCTATCTATCTATCTATCTATCTATCTATCTATCTATCTATCTATCTATCTAGCTATCTCAGTATGGTCCTATCTACAATATTTGTGCAAATTATTAAAATAAAATGTATAATTTCTCCCTATGATCTTTCACACTTTCCCTGATCACTTATACGTCATCACTTGGACTCTTTTCTCTTCCGACCACATTTTCTTTTCCTTTTTGGACTGATAAATCCAGTTTGTTTGTTCCTTTAGGTGACACGACTGACAGTTTAAAGGCTGACAACAACATTATCTGCGATCTCTCTGTAAGGCTTGCCAATGTGTTCATGCAGCATTACACTTTGCGTACGCTTGCTTGGAAAAAACGTCCATTGCAGACAATCGCTTAGGACAACTAAGCCACAATCGAGACAGTAGAGTTTGGGCGTGATGAAAATCTGATACAATCACGGATGACGCAATATTTTTAAGGCTAAAAAAATTTCATCATACCCCCCGAAAATTTATTCAAATGACCTAATCTGAGGGAAAATACAAATTACACCCTGTCACACCAGTGGGTCAAAAACTGGCTGTATGGTAAAATTAAATAAACTAAAGCAGTTATTTGAATTAATTTGCACAACGATCTATCTATCTATCTATCTATCTATCTATCTATCTATCTATCTATCTATCTATCTATCTATCCCAGTGTCTTCTTCGGGGTTCAGCTATGTAGTCCGCTGGGTCCGGCACTGGCTGATATTTTTGTGGCGTTTTATGAGTCGGTACTCTTTGTTAACACATCTAAGCCTTCGACTTATTTTTAGATACATCGACGACACTCTCGCATCCTTTCCTTCCTAAAGCGAAGCAAAAATTATTCGGCAATCTTAATTCCCTCCATGAAGCTTTAATATTTACTATGGAGAATGAGAACGAGGGTTGTTACTGGACGTTTTAATTGAACGCAGTAGTCATTGTTTTCTTACGTCTATTTATCGTAAGCCGACCTTTACCGGTCTTTATATAAATTGGCTCTCTTTTTTACCTAGATCCAGGAAGACAGGTCTTATTCAGACTTTAGTGTATAAAAGCTCTCCAAATTTGTTACCCGGGTAGACTTGAACACGAGCTGAATAATATCAAGGAAGTATTTGTTCGCAACGGGTACCCGGAAAACTTAGTTAATTATATCATTTACAAGAAAGTGAATTCACCAATCATCATTGGTCCTTCTAGTTGTTCGGTCTATTTAAAAATCCATTGGATCGGAGAGGTCAGTCAGAGGTTGGATAGACAAATTACTATGTCTGTGTCTAATTGTTTTCCGTCTGTGGTGTTGCGTTTGATTTTTGGCGTTAGGTCCGCCTTTCCCTCGGCCTTGAAGGATAGTTTGCCCTGCATCAGATTGAGTAATATAGTTTATGAATTTAATTGACAGTGCGCTGCTGGCTATGTGGAGCGAACTACCTTACATTTGCAGACACGTATCAACCAACACGTCCCTTAACAGATTAGACTGGGTAAAACAAGTCGTCTTCGTCCTCCTTCCATGGAATCGGCCATCGGCCAGCACATGTTGGATAATTCAACTTGTACCAAAACCTATAAAGGTGATTGGTTCAGGGTGCTACACAAGGCCGACTACATTAACCATTTAAGGATTCTGGAGTCGGTCTCGATTCTTTGTCGTAAAGTCTCTCTCTGTCGACAGAATGTTCGTTAAGTCGTTGGACTTGTTCGGGGATATTTTTTAACCCTCTCCCGCTTTTTAATTTATTTTTGTACATATTTTTGTACATATTTTATCCAATTATATATTTAGTTATTTCCCCTCGATTTTCTCCTTCTCGCTAATTCTTTATACGTCTCTGTTCCCCCACTTTTTGCTCACGTGAATATTTTTTCGTTCTTCTTTGATCAACACAAACGGTTCTCTCTTGGCGAAAGGGATCCATTGAGAGATGTTTCCGCTTGTGATTTTTAAAGCAATTTACAAGTTTTGTACCGTCAAACAGTTATATATATGCGGATGACTATATATATATATATATATATATATATATATATATATCCTGCCGAACGACACATATTTTCGTAACAAAAAATTATCGTAAATAATCAGGCCTGTAGAAATAAATATATATACTGTTTCATTATAAAACAGAATATCTACTTAAATACGAGTATCCATCAAAAATAATGTTCAAACAAATCATTTCAAATTATCGGTTGTTTAAAGACCATTTCGCTAATCTTCGTGAATTTCCGTAACATTATATATATATATATATATATATCCTTAAAGAGAGTGGACGTCATTTTAACCCAAACCCGAGGAACCTTTCAGCCAACACTTGTCAAGGGTTACGTTGGCAAAATTATAAATATATATATATATATAAATATATATATATATATGTTACATTATCTATCCTGTCTACATTCACGATATAAAATAATAATGATCGATAATACAACTATCCTACACCAAGAAAACAACAAAAGCATATTACTGATTCTCGAGACAATATTCATTAAAACACTTAAGCCGTCAATTAATAGAATCAGCTATGAATACTGTAGTAATGTTCTAAAATGTTTGTAAAAGAACAATTTTTTAAGCTTTAATACGTGCATGACCATGACATTCAGTCAGTTAGTTAAGTGCCAGACGTAATGCATGCGTGGGTGATCATGTCTGGAAAGTGACATGACTGACTAGGCAGACTATTATCCTGAAATAGGTTACCATGGTTTTCTGCGGTAGACTGGTTGCCAGCCAAGGCTATAGAACCCAATATGCCCTGTTATTTAACCCATAACTGGAAGGAATAAACTGATTAATACCTTTACCAAGGGTATTTGAGCGTAAGCGAATGCAATGAATTCAACTGGATTTCGAACTCGGCTCCCCGATTTCTCGTTCCGAGCCGATATCCATTGCACCACAACGCACAACCGACCACGACATTACAACATATGAAAAAATTCCATTTTGAATAATTTTCACGTTCTAATGAACACTAGCAATTTGTCAACCGTTATATTTGAATCAGATTAAAAATTACAGTAATATTTGGCAACACAGTTTTGCGTTTATGTTTTTGTTATTGTAAATCACACCCCTGAAGATGGTCTTGGAAAGAGGTTGAAAGTACTTGGGTACCTTGAGAAATTAAAGAAAATAACATCTGTCAACGTTGCAGCTCATTTCTGACAACTTTGATTGTAATACGCGAAAGATTATCCGTGAGTATTAACGGATTTAATTAGAAATAAGTTGACATTAGGTTTGCAATTTATTTAATCTGACATGTTTAAAAAAAAATTGCTGCCTACATACAAAAATTATATATATATATTTTCCCCTGGCCAAGTGACGTATGACCAGACCTGACTAGCTATAACTAGCTTTTACCAGATAAGACCAGTTTGGGGTACCCATTACCGCGTAAGCGTGAGCTAGGTATAATTTGGTTAATGACCTGAGGATAGTGCTCAGTTCCGCTACGTTAAAAACTGACCTTGTGTCACATCTCGATCTACTGGGTGAGTAGAGTAAATATACATACTGTCCCCTGTCAAAACTATATTTAATAATATGTAAATTTTTTAATATCTACATCCAATAACTGTTTTCTAAAAACCTGAAATGTGTGTACCCTTATCTGTAAATTTATTAATTCACATAAATATATGCACACACACACACTCACACACACACACACACACACACACACACACACATATATATATATATATATATATATCACCATGCGTCGTATGTATAGAAGAATCATACAGTGGTAGGATAACACTCTAAGAGAGCTCTAAACATATATGTATATAAATAAATGTAGATCAAATATAAGAAAAATTAAGGCAGACACTTTATTTCATGGTAAATCGGAAGTGTGGCCTATTCCAGGGGAACAATCATCAGCTTCCGTCTTTATTGTACAAAGGATTTTACACGAATTTTTACCATGAAATAACGTGTCTGCCTTAATTTTTCTTATATATATATATATATATATATATATATATATATATAAATGTATATATAGATAAGTAAAAAATAGGAAACGTTTATTAATTTGACATTTAATTTTTGGGGCTTTTACTTAAGCTGTATCAGAAAATTAATCAAGGAAGAGAAAAGGAAATTTGTATTTTTATTTTGCTTTATTTTCTCTCCTTATTTTCATTTTTTGATTATTCTCAACTAAAAATGACACGTGATAAATTTATAAGGGTTTCTTATTTGTTCTTTATCTCATCATTCTTTCAGATTGTCATCCATATTTGATCTCACTTTGATCCTCAATATAATTTATAATGAGAGATATTATATATATATATATATATATATATATATATATATATATATATATGGCTTAATTTGGCCTTATTTAACTGCGAATAATTTTGTGATTTAGTGGTTAAGACATGATAGATCAACTGAAGGCTTTTCCTAGATTTATAAAAGCCGCAGATTTGAATTTTGCCAAAGGATGCATGTTTTCCCAACACGACGTCTTGAATATTTAGGCGTGTATATCTCTCTCTCTCTCTCTCTCTCTCTCTATATATATATATATATATATATATATATATATAAACTGTTTAATTATAGAAATGGACAGTATCTTCTTAAATAGGAATATCCATTAAAAATAATGTACAAGCAAATAAATTACTATTATTTTTAGTTAAATGTCTCTTGCGTCTTCATATGGTTTACAATTTAGAGAACGAAAAATAATAAAAAATTATTCAGATGTAATTCTTGATATATGCTCTCATTTCCTATTGTGTAGTTTAAGTTTTTACGAACTTTTCCTTGAATTATTCCAAATAAAATTTTTATTTATTTTAAAATTTGATTGTTGTCAGATTACTACATCAGCGAATAATAGTCGCCGACGTTAGGCTTAAACATTAGCGACAACAGTGATATCTGATAAAATCTATACAATAGCTAATTTTGTTATGCAAGTTTTCCTAATATAATTCTCATTAAGCAGATTATATTGATAAAATCTTCAGGTTATGCTTCTATTTATGTGGGTAATATATTACTTGCATATTTGTTTATATCTATGAATAATAATAATAATAATAATAATAATAATAATAATAATAATAATAATAATAATAATAATAAAACAGACATATTTATTCTTAGAAAGAAATGACATGATACCGCTTGAACAAAAAGGGTGCAAACGTGGCTGTTATGGTTGTAAAGACCAATTGCTAATTAACAAAATGATCCTGGAAAACTGCTATAGTACAAAGAAAAATCTTAGTACTGCCTGGATAGACTACTGAAAGGCATTCGATAGTGTGCCATATGACTGGATTTTAAAGACTTTAAATATATACAAGATATCGCCCGTCATCATCAATTTCATCAAACAGTGCATGTCTATATGGAAAACAACCCTTTACCTCAATCATATAAATGGAGCCTATAAGTCAGATGAAATAAACATCAAAGCAGGTATATTTCAAGGTGATTCTTTATCTCCCTTACTATTCTGCATATCATTAATAGCACTAACTAGTCAACTTAATAAGACTGAATGTGGTTATAAAATAGGCCAAAAGAAAATAAGCCATCTATTTTACATGGATGACTTAAAGTTATATGCTAAGAATGATAATGAGCTGGAAGGTCTTCTGCAAACTGTAAAATGCTTCAGCGAAGACATTGGAATGAAATTTAATTTGAATAAATGTGCTAAAGCTACAGTTTTACGTGGATCAATACAAGAAACATCCTCAATTAGCCTAGACCCTGCTGTAACAATAAAAGAATTGAAACCAGAAGAAGCTTATAAATACCTAGGTGTAAATGAGAGCGAAAACATTCACCATAAAAAAATGAAAGAAATAGTGCGTAAAGAGTACTATAGAAGGCTACGAATGATATTAAAAACTGAATTAAATTCACAGAGCAGAGTTATGGCCATTAATAGCCTTGCAATCCCAGTTGTCCAATATAGCTTCAACATCTTAAACTGGACTCTAAACGACATCAGGCGAATGGATGCTAAAACAAGAAAGCTTCTTTCTAAGCATAAGATGCATCATCCAAAGGCTGATGTAGACCGTCTATACATACCCCGTAAAGAAGGTGGAAGGGGTCTTATTCAGCTGGAATTGTCATACAAGACAACAACTATTGGCTTACTAACATACATAGAAACAACAAAGGATTGGATGATACAATTAGTAAGGCAACATGAAGAAAGAAAGAAAAAATATTCAATAATAAAAGAAGGCAGTCAATACAAACAAGATTTGCAGTTAGTAGATTCTGTAGAAAAGCAAAACAGAAGCCAAGAACCAACTATTGCGGCAAAAAATATGAAAATGAAAGCCAAAGATAAAGCTCTTGAAAAGATGAAACAGCGCTGGCAAGACAAACCCCTGCATGGCCAATATCCAGTACGTGCCAATAAATCCAATGTTGACAAAGTTTATACTCATCGATGGTTACGTGCATCTGGATTAAAGTCTGAAACTGAAGGATTTATACTTGCAGCACAAGACCAAAGTCTTTTCACGAGAAACTTTCAGGCAAATATTATGCACAATAATATGGATCCAAAATGCAGGTTTTGTGATAAACACCAAGAAAAAATAGACCACCTAATCTCAGGCTGTTCTGTGCTTGCCCCAAACGAATATAAAAATCGCCACGATAGAGTTGGGCAATATTTACATTGGGCAATATGCAAACATTATGGAAAAGCTGTAAACAAACACTGGTATGAACATCATCCAGCACCGGTTACAGAAATAGAAGATGTAACCATTCTATGGGATTACACCATCTACACAGACAGAAAAATTGAAGCAAACAGGCCAGACATTAATGTTAAAAACCAGAAGGAGAAAACTTGTCTATTAATTGATATGGCTTGTCCAGCGGATTGTAACATAGCAATCAAGGAATTTGAAAAACTGTCAAAATATAAAGACCTGGAAATTGAAATAGAAAAAATGTGGAAATTGAAAACAAGAGTTGTGCCAGTGATAGTAGGTGCACTTGGAATGATAAAAAAAGGAACAAAACAACACATTGAAAGAATCCCTGGAAACCCCAGCTTAAGAGATATACAAAAAATTGTCTTATTAAGTACAGCCCACACACTAAGGAAAACTTTATCTATGTAATGCTGGAGATGATAGGGAAGATAGAAAAACATGAAATGGAGCCATAACAACACGCCACTACCTGCCTTAGGTCTCCCCGCAGACTTGGTTGGTAGTGAGACCAAAGCAGAAATCGAAATATGATGAAAAATGACATAATAATAATAATGGCATCAGGGAAATAGATTCTGTCGGCCTTAATGCGATCTTTAATCGACTGACACTGCAAAATCATAAAATAAAAGCCTAGCAACTTCCTGAAACCACATCACGTGAAAACTTGGAACGCCAGCAGTAACTTATGAATGGCAAATCTAAACTTATTTATGAATGGAACTGTCTCTCTGTGTGTGTATGTGTGTCTACTTGTGTGTGTGTCCGTTACTTATAGACTACGAAACGGCTGAACCGATTTTCTTAAAAATTTACACAGTAGTACTATGAGCGTCTGCGAGTGTTCTTAGCTAGGTTTTGTGTCGAGGTACCCCCGATAAATATTGAAAATCGATAATCGAAAAAATCGGGTTATAGAACGAGTGGTCCGATTTTAATCATATTTGATGCACTCATAGACAAAGATATAAGAAACGATATTCAGAAATTTCAAGGTTGCAGTTCTTTCAATAGTGCAGAAAATCGATAATATATATATAAAAGGCAAGATGTTTGTGTGTGTGTCTGTTTATCTGCCTGTATGTCTGTATTTTTTCAGCCCTTTTATTTTACTTTTTACTTCGGGTTTGGCTCTAAGTAGGTATAATTGTAGTTCTTCGTGTCAGCCATGATACCTTTTACTCAGAGGACTTATTTAGCCTTCAAAATTTAGTTTCCGACGAAAAAGACTTATTTGATATCGATACCAGGAAATCAAATTTTGACTTACATCCATTCATTTTTCTTTCAGTCTGTGGTTTCAGTTTAACTGGAAACAACTATTGCTTTTCGTCTTTCGTGACAATGTCCAAAGAGTCTGAGCTCCAGGCCCATAGATTAGTTTTAAAGCTTTCATTACACCCGAGCAACGCCGGGCTATACTGCTAGTATATATACACACACACACACACTAGGTGCGATTGGTAAATTGTCGCAATTATTTTATTATTTCAAATATTCTTTAGGCTGAGTCTGAGCTCCAGGACCATGGATTAGTTTTAAAGCTTTCATTACACCCGAGCCACGCCGGGCTATACTGCTAGTGTAACTAAAAGAGAATATCATGATATAGTCTAGTTGCTAACTTTTCCCAGTGTCATAAACTAAAGCTTTGGAAACAATAAAGCTAGAAAAAGCGAGTGAAATTTCAGTTTTGAAAAACTGTTTTTAGTCAATGATTTTGTAAATTAAAAGCTTGGATGTGCGTTGTTGTGCAGAGGATAACGCCTCGAAACGACAAATCGGAAAGACAAGTTTGAATTCCTGTTGAATTCCTTACGCACAAATACTCTTGGGAAAGGTAATAATCTGTCTCTTCCCTCCAGTTATGGGTTAGATATTAGGACAGATTAGGTTCTATAGCCTTGGCTGGGAACCAGTCTACCGCAGCAAGTAATGGCAACCGATTGCGGGATAATCTTCTGCACAGTTAGTCATGTCTCTTTCGAGACAGGATCGCCCCAAGCGTGTATCACGTATTACACTTAACTGATCGATGTTCTACCATTGAAGTTTTATCAATAAATGAAGCCTGTTATAAATGTTTATTTCCAAAGAAATGATAAAGGCTACTTTATTAATGCACTCAATATCACATATACGTAAATTATTTTTTATTCGTTAATATGGGTCCTTTAAGATTTATATTAATCGGTTGACCAACAAGAAAATATTTAAAAAGACAATATGCTGAATATAAAAAAAGCTACAGTCATAAAAGCAACAAAACGATCATTTTGACGTAGAGCATTATATTGTAATAGTTGTTACAATGGTTTATAAATTCATAGTATCAGTTCACAAAGATTTTCGCGTTTCGAAGCTAGCTATGTGCTCGTTGATATGAAACAGCTTACCGAAACCAAACATCCCTTTCTACATACTTTTGGAAGCTAAAGGATTCAAAACAGAAACCCAAAGTAGAATGGAAAATCCTAGAAAAAACTAGAACTTGCAGCTCACTTGACGACATCTGCCCTTTATGTCTAAGTGAAAAGCTACACATTCTACAGTACCCCAACAGTAGCGAGCTATTAAACCATGGAGACGAATTAGCAGTACTATGCAAACTTCGCAAATATTTCTCGCTAAAATTTAAATAAACAAATAAACACCCCACCCTCGAACACCCCCCCAAAAATGAAAAAAAAATACACATAACCAACCCTATTAATAAACAGAAAAAACCCCATACCATTCCAGCAAAAAGTCAAGCTACAGTAAAATAATAGAAAAATAAAAGAAAATATCGACACTGTAAAAAACTAAAAAGCAAACAAAAACGCATGCCCCAATACAAAATAACCAAAATTAAAGAGGGCGCAACCAGCCCAAAAACAAAACAACACCTCCCAACCCCTAAACCAAATAACAATACCCACGGCGCCACCAGACAAGATAAATAGGAAAACCCATCCTGAACTTAGCCACCCCACAAACACTTAACCCTAAGACGTTAAAAAGGTCAACAGAATTCAAATTACAGCCCAACCCCACTATCACCTAACAAACAAATCCAATACAAATGAATGGTCTTTTCAACGAGATAATTTTCATATCAACGAGATCAACTGAAGAATGAAGCAGTCCATATACAGCGCTAGCTTCGAAACGCAAAAATTTTTGTGTAGTGATACTATGAATTTATAAACCATTGTAACAACTATTACAATATATATATATATATATATTGTAATAGTTGTTACAATGGTTTATAAATTCATAGTATCACTACACAAAAATTTTTGCGTTACAATATATATATATATATATATTGTAATAGTTGTTACAATGGTTTATAAATTCATAGTATCACTACACAAAAATTTTTGCGTTTCGAAGCATTACTTATTACAACTATTACAATATATATATATATATATATATATATATATATATTGTAATAGTTGTTACAATGGTTTATAAATTCATAGTATCACTACACAAAAATTTTTGCGTTACAATATATATATATATATATATTGTAATAGTTGTTACAATGGTTTATAAATTCATAGTATCACTACACAAAAATTTTTGCGTTTCGAAGCATTACTATTACAACTATTACAATATATATATATATATATATATATATATATATATATTGTAATAGTTGTTACAATGGTTTATAAATTCATAGTATCACTACACAAAAATTTTTGCGTTTCGAAGCTAGCGCTGTATATGGACTGCTTCATTCTTCAGTTGATCTCGTTGATATGAAAATTATCTCGTTGAAAAGACCATTCATTTGTATTGGATTTGTTTGTTAGGTGATAGTGGGGTTGGGCTGTAATTTGAATTCTGTTGACCTTTTTAACGTCTTAGGGTTAAGTGTTTGTGGGGTGGCTAAGTTCAGGATAGGTTTTCCTATTTATATTTATATATATATATATATATATATATATATATATATATATATATACATTATGAATTAATTGTACATTGCGACACAGAAATTTCTATGATTCCCATTTAAATGACAAAAACTTTGGTTTGCTGTGTATGTATGTGAGGAGATATAAAAATTACATGTATGTTTCTTTTGGCTAATCAGAGTGGAGATTCATTTTGGTATTTGGCCCCATACACATTTTGGGATTTGGCTCCATGGTCATACACAGCAAACCAAAGTTTTTGTCATTTAAATGAAAATCATCTGCACAACCAACAGCAGCATTGCCTGATGATGAGAATCTATCTCGAAACATAGAAATTTCTGTGTCGCAATGTACAATTAATTCATAACTGTATAATTATATTAAGCTCTATAATACTCATTATATTAAGCAGTGTTCATAATAAAATAAATGCCAGAGCACTCAAAATAAAAACAAAAAAAAACAAAACAAAAAAAAAAACATTGAGTCCTCTTCACGTGGAATTATATATATATATTAGTTGAAGTTTCTGAAACTTACTTAGCAGCAACTTCTTCTTTTGCCTATATTACGTTGAAACACAACCTCTCGTCTCTCGTCAGATCAATAAAGTTGAACCTGGTCAATACGTTGGTGGCTGACCGTGCGAGTAATGTAATGTATAACGGGTCGGGATAAAAAACAAGAGAAATTAATTCGAAGTTCAGTCGGGTTTGTTATATTCACATGTGTGCAAATACCTTTGGAAAGGCATGAATCCACCTTTTCTTATCTCAGCTAGTAGGACTTGTATTAGAAAATCATTATTTCTAAAGAAATGTATCGGGAAACAACTATGTAAAAAAATTCTTACAACTGAACAATATGCTTTAAATAACCTTTAATAATCCATAGAAAATTAATCAATCAAAAAGATGCAGTTTTCGTGAGGATTTTTGAGTAACATGAGATATGACTGATTGCTGAGCTATATGTTAAATCTTTCTGTGAAAATATTCAACCGATACAAAACGGTAGAAGTGAAGGTAGATGTTCTGGGCTAGTCATGTACGAGGTGCAATTACAGGCCCCTTCAAATTTAGTGATTGTGCCAGCATAAATAGAGCGAATTACGGTAAGCTTTTGCACAAGAATTTTCTTTTTTTACTGCAAAAGGTCACAACGAAGAAGCTTTAAGCTAAAGAGTATATTCATACAAGACAATAATCTTTCACAATCCGCAAAGCTTAGAGTTACCAACCTTCTCAGAAAAAGTTTCAAAGACACTAAATTAATGGAAAGTTAAAATTCAAAGTTAGTTTTCAAAAGAGAAAATATGAGGAAATAGATTCTGTTGTTCAAAATATGATCTCTGGGTGGTAATAAAATTTACTATCTAAACTTATTTTATAAATGGAACTTTGTCTGTGTGTGTGTGTGTGTGTGTATGTGTGTGCTTGTGTGTGTATGTCCGTTACCTATAGACTCCGAAACGGTTGAACCAGTTTTTTCCTGAAAATTTACACAGTTTTACTTCAAGCGTCTGTAAGTGTTCTTAGCTAGGTTTTGGGTCGAGGTACTCCCCGATAAATATCGAAAATCGATAATCGAAAAAATCGGGTTATAGAAGGAGTGGTCCGATTTTAATTAAATTTGATACAGTCATAGACAAAGACATGAAAAAACGATATTCAGAAGTTTCAAGGTTGCAGTTCTTACAATAGAGCTGAAAAATCAATAATATATATATATATATATATATATATATATATATATATATAAAAGGCAAGATGTTTGTGTGTGGGTCTGTTTATCTGCCTGTATGTCCTTTATAAAATCCACAATTTTTATCCGGTTCTCACCAAATTTCAAAATTTGACTTACATCAATTCATTTTTCTTTCAATCTACGGTTTCGCTTTAACTGGAAACAACTATTGCTTTTTAGTCTTTCGTGCCAACGTCCAAAGAGTCTGAGCTCCAGAACCATGGATTAGTTTTAAAGCTTTCATTACACCCGAGCAACGCATGGCTATACGGTTAGTATATATATATATATATATATATATATATATATATATATATATATATACACACACACACACTAGGTGCGATTGGTAAATTGTCGCAATTATTTTATTATTTCAAATATTCTTTAGGCTGAGTCTGAGCTTTAGGACCATGGATTAGTTTTCAAGCTTTCATTACACCCGAGCAACGCCGGGCTATACTGCTAGTAATGTTATATTCGAAAGATTCGACAGATTGACAAAATTATCAAATAATGAATGTTTTAGAATATTAAGGAAAATATGATATGTAAAAATAACATAATTTATTCAGATAGACACGCTGTTGTTTTAATGAAATTTATCCGTGGTCAATATGTTTTCGAATTCATGAACCAAAAAGCTTGAAGGGGTAATTATTGTTTGCATGATAAAAAAATAATGCACAATGAAGATAAATTATTATGAACCTGTTTTAATCTGTGAAAATTTGACTATTTTTTTTATTCTGGTCAATCTTCATGCTACCTGCGAATGATTGAATGATAAAATCTATAACAATAAAATATACCTAGAAATTCTCCTATTGCATAATTAAATATTCTATTTAACAACTTTAACAAAATACTACAATAACAATCATAAATATAAACTTCTTCACTTCATTCATATCATTCTTCTTCACTTCATTCATATCATTCTTCTTCACTTCATTCATATCATTCTTCTTCACTTCATTCATATCATTCTTCTTTGCTTGCATTCGTTCTCTCTATTATGTTTATGGATTGTTTGTCTCTCTTCTACACGTAATCGTTCTCGACTTCTCCTCCGTTATCTTATTGCCTCTCTTTGTTGTCTTATTCTTTTTTCCGTTCGGAAATATAATGAATTTACAAAATACATTTAATTTCATTCATTAAAGCAAAAGCGAGACACACCTACACTTCTTCTTCTTCTATGTGCCCTGTCCCTTCAGGACGTAGGCGATCATGGATCTCCACGTCTCCCTATCCCTTGTGGCTCTTAGTATGTTTGTTCCTGTTGCTCCTGGCAACCCCCGTTCCGTCATCCACCTGATCAGACCCTGCAAATATGTTACCCGCTGCCTTCCTCTGTCTCTCCTTCCTTCTATCTGTCCAGTCAGTATCAGGTTCCCCAGGCTCTCCTTCCTCATTGCATGTCCCAGGAACTTCAATTGTCTCTTCCTGATGCTTGGTATTAATTTCCTTTTTGTTGCCATTCTTTCTAACAATTCGTCGTTGCTTGTATGCTCAGTCCACGATATCCGTAGCATCCTTCTGTAGAACCACATTTCGGCCGCTTCCAGTTTTGTCCTCATTTTCGATTATATTGTCCAGCATTCACAGCCGTATTGAAGAACTGACATCACGTAGCAGTCTAGCACTCTTTTCTTCGTTTCTATTGAGATTTTCCTGTGTGTTAGTATTTTGCTCATCTTCTGGAACGCGTCCTTTGCCATGCCAATTCGCCTTCGGATCTCCGTGACAAGTCCAAGAATTTAAGTACCTAGGAAGTGTTCTAACACCTACACTACTGGCCATAATTATAAGGGAACCCAGATTTTTTAAAAGAAATGATGTATTTCATACTATTTTTAGTATTTATTGCCAAGTGGATAATTCTAAATGAAAATAGATTGGTTCTTTTGTTATTATTACTTTGCAAAAATTTTACAAGGCAAATAGCGACAATTTACCCATCGCACCCTGTAGATCGAAACTATGTATTTCATACTATTTTTACTATTTATTGCCAAGTCGGAAGTGTAGGTACCTAGGTAGGTAGTACTGTATTACATTATGAAGACTAAGACCTGTTACTTTGTTCACGCGAAAAAGTATTTTTCTTATTTAAAAGTGAATGAAGTTAAAAGCAGTAAGGAAAGTCTTGAAATTATTACCTACACTTCCGACCATAAATATTATAAATATGATGTGTTTCATACTATCTTTAGTATTTATTGCCAAGTGGATAATTATAAATGAAAATAGAATGGTTCTTTTGTTAATACTACACAATAACATGTGCATCAAATAAACACGTTTTAAACTTAACTCAAAATCTAAGGATTTGCGGACATATGTTTATAAGGACATTTGATTTTGTTTAGTGTGATGAACCCACCCAAAAGTATTTTTCATATATATATAATGCTCCCATTACGACTGAGCTCTTTCGAGAAGAAAATTGTAAAAACAGTTTCCACTTCTACGAGATATACATTACTCTTCAGAAACGAATTGAGTTCTTTCGGTGACTGGCGTGTGTATACGCTGCTTTTATACAACACGTTAAATTTTCCCGTCTCTGATTCTATGTGCCTATGGCTTAGGGGGTAGCGTCTCCGACTGACGCTCACTCGATCGAGTTTCAATCTAGGTCAGAAGCAAGTGGATGTGTCTAAGCACACTGATGAGCTGCGAAACAGGCTTGTATGTGAATGACTAATATATTATGCTCTGATTACGATAGAGCTCTCTAGAGAAGAAAATTTTAAAAACAGTTTCCACTTCTGCGATATATGCGTGACTCTTCAGAAATGAATTGATTTTTTTTTTTTGTGACAGGCGTATGTATACACTGCTTATATACAACACGTTATAATTTTCCTTCGCTAATTCCATGCGTCTATGGCTTAGGGAATAGCGACTTCGACTGATACCAAATCATTAGAGTTTCGATCCTGGCCAGAAGCAAGTGGATGTGTCTCCCTACACTGATGAGCCGTGATACAGCAAAACGGGATTGTGTATGAATGATTAATATATATGCATATATTTTCTATTTGTAAACGAGTTAATACGCGACCCATGTTTCTACCATAAGTGGCGTTTAAGGCGATTTATTGAAAATCGCCTGAAGACACCACTCAGGGTAGAAACCTGGGTCGCGTAATAATTCGTTTACAAATAGAAAATATTCAAAATTTCTACATTCTTCAAAATTCTTGATAGAATTGAACACTTTTTAAAACAAATGTGGACTGGTCTAATTTTATTATGACCAAAAACTAAGTAATTAAACAATCAATCAATCAATCAATCAATCAATATATATATATATATATAGTAGTATTTTTATTATTTAAATTTCTAATAATTATTTTTCATGGCTACACATGAGCTGTCATGTTACGCTACTATCTATAATATGTCATCAGCAGATATACGTTGTAAGAGTCAGGAAATTATATAAATCATTTAAAGCAAATGTTATTTATTCAGAAAATGAAGGTAGAGTAGATGAGATTCTAGTAAGTTAGTTTATAAATTCCATTAATTAAAATGTTGCTATAAATATAGCTCTACTACGTATCGAGCACTTTTATAAAGTAAATGCTATAAAATATGAATTGTTATTCCGTTAGTTCTTACTATAATTAATATATATATATATATATATATATATATATATATATAGTGACACGCATAAGTATTGGATACATGTTATTTTCTGTTATAACTGTAGTTTATGTTCACCATCTTGCATGATATTTGGTAAGTAATATCTTGTTTTAGTTGTATGTGGAAGGAAAATTAAAAACTCATAGTTGAATTCATTTTTCTTTTATCAAAGCTCAAAATTACCTTATGCAAAAGAATTGGATACATGACACTTTTTTCAAATTTCCCATCGAATCTGCCATTTCCCATCGAATTCTGCCATTCAAGGAGTAAAAATGGCGAAAAATAATGAATTATCCAGTGATATGCGAGACTGAATCATTGAACGTCACAAAGAAGGACAAGGTTACCGACAAATTAGCAAACAAATGAATCTAGCACTAAGTACAGTAGGAAATATCATCAGAAAGTATAATAAGTATGGTGACGGTACAGCAAAACTTCTAAGAAATGGATGACCGAGAAAAATAAATGAGAGGACTTCAAGGTGGATCCGCAGAAATGTGCAAAAAAAGCCTTCATTACTCGTTCTGAAATTAAAACTGATCTTGAGGGTGCTGAAATTAATGTAAGTAAGGATATCATTAGCAGAGCAATATATCGTACAGGCTTTCATTCAAAATCATCAAGAAAAATGCCTTTACTGAAAACCAAACACGTCAAAGACCGATTAAAGTTTGTCGAAACTTACGAAAAAAAGGTATGCAGTTTTGGGAAAAGGTAATCTGGTCGGATGAAACGAAAGTTGAACTATTCGGAAGTAGCATAGCTACAAGTGTTTGGCAAAAAAATGGCACTGCCTTCAACAAGCACAATACCATCCCCACAGTTAAGTTTAGGGGTGCTCCCATTATGATATAGGGATGCTTTTCATCCAAGGGCACTGGTGAATTACAGGTTATTCATAGTAGAATGAATGGTAGTATGTACAGGGAGATTCTAGAGAAGAACCTTCAGAAATCTGCAACTTCTTTAGTACATGATCGGATTTTTGTGCTACAACACGACAATGATCCAAGTGGGAATTTGTGGAATACTTTGAAAGTTAAAGCTCATAAACGGAATCCACAAAATATCAAGCAATTAGAAGAATTATGCAAAGAAGAATGGGGCAAAGTAACAATGGATCAGTTTAGAAAGCCACGGAAGCAGTGAAACAAAACGGAGGCTAAGCAACAAAATATTACATTGATGTATCCAGTACTTTTGTATAGGGTAATTTTGAACTTTGAAAAAAAAAAAGGGATTCAACAATGAGTTTTTAATTACCTTCCACATAGAACTAAAACAACTTTACGAGATATTACTTACCAAATATCAGACAAAATGACGAACATAAACTACAGTTATAACAGAAAATAATATATATCCAAAACTTATACCTGTCACTGTATATATATACTATTCAGTTACGTAAAAAAAACAGAACGTCAACCTGCGTATTTCTTCATTAAAAAGTAATATATTTCCTTTCCTGAGGCAAAATTTATTTATTTTTAGAGTTACAACTGGTCGGAAATACAATTTTTGTTTAACTTGTTATTTCGGTAATAGAAATAGTCTTAAAAACAAAATGTCCCCCAGAAATGATTAAAATAAACCGACTAGTCAAACATTATGATTAAAATTTTTAATCCAAAGGCTGACCGTTTTATGAGATCGTGTAATGACTGCTCTTAATTCAATAAAAACCTATGTCCTTTAACATGAACTTATAAAGACTACTTTTAATTGAATAAAAACCTATGCCTTCTAACATGAAATTTATAAAGACTACTCAAAATTCAATAAAAACCTATGTCCTTTAACATGAACTTATAAAGACTACTTTTAATTGAATAAAAACCTATGCCTTCTAACATGAAATCTATAAAGACTACACTTAATTCAATAAAAACCTATGTCCTTTAACATGAACTTATAAAGACTACTTTTAATTGAATAAAAACCTATGCCTTCTAACATGAAATCTATAAAGACTACTCAAAATTCAATAAAAACCTATGTCCTTTAACATGAACTTATAAAGACTACTTTTAATTGAATAAAAACCTATGCCTTCTAACATGAAATCTATAAAGACTACACTTAATTCAATAAAAACCTATGTCCTTTAACATGAACTTATAAAGACTACTTTTAATTGAATAAAAACCTATGCCTTCTAACATGAAATCTATAAAGACTACTCAAAATTCAATAAAAACCTATGTCCTTTAACATGAACTTATAAAGACTACTTTTAATTGAATAAAAACCTATGCCTTCTAACATGAAATCTATAAAGACTACTCAAAATTCAATAAAAACCTATGTCCTTTAACATGAACTTATAAAGACTACTTTTAATTGAATAAAAACCTATGCCTTCTAACATGAAATCTATAAAGACTACTTAAAATTCAATAAAAACCCATTCCCTATAACAATAAACTATACTCTTAATTCAATGAAGCCGATTTCCTATAACATGAACCTATAATAAAACTCTATTCTTGCGATGAAATTTACACCTGATGAGAGTCATTCTGAAGTCAATTTTAAGCCAATATGATGCCACATCTTAGTTAATTCATAATGATTGTTACAAAGATGCATAATGATCTAAATTTCAAACTAATTTTCAAATCTCTGATGTCCCGAATTTATTTTGTTTGATCTAGGTGCTAGAATTATATACAGTGTGCCCTGCTTATTCGCATTTCAGCATTCGCGACTTCACACATTCGCGGAATTCTTTCTAGAAAATATCTACGGCTGTCGTGTTAAAAGTGGCGAAATAGTCGGCGCGTGCTTATGTTCGCTCTAATACTCTAAGACTATTGGCTTGCGATGGGATGGCGATACGAGACCGGCGCCCATTGGTTTATACGCAAAACGCTCTGCCACTTTCGCACAAAGTGTAGGGCTGACTAGTTCAGAAGTGTTGTGTTCTGTGAATCTTTGTGAATTTCGCTTTTGCGGACACGGAAAGGAAACTATAAGACCTCATACAGAAAGTAGCAGTGGAGAGTGACAAGATGGGACTACAAATAAACTTTAAGAAAACTGAGTGCATGGTCATCAGCAAAAGACACAACCCAAAATGCCAAATTCAGGTGGAGGATAACAGAATCAAACAAGTACAAGAATTTAAGTACCTAGGAAGTGTTCTAACAGGAGATGGAAAGTGCGACACGGAGATCCGAAGGCGAATTGGCATGGCAAAGGACGCGTTCCAGAAGATGAGCAAAATACTAACACACAGGAAAATCTCAATAGAAACGAAGAAAAGAGTGCTAGACTGCTACGTGATGTCAGTTCTTCAATACGGCTGTGAATGCTGGACAATATAATCGAAAATGAGGACAAAACTGGAAGCGGCCGAAATGTGGTTCTACAGAAGGATGCTACGGATATCGTGGACTGAGCATACAAGCAACGACGAGGTGTTAGAAAGAATGGCAACAGAAAGGAAATTGATGCTGAGCATTAGGAAGAGACAACTGAAGTTCCTGGGACATGCAATGAGGAAAAAGAGCTTGGAGAACCTGATACTGACTGGACAGATAGAAGGAAGGAGAGACAGAGGAAGGTAGCGGATAACATATTTGCAGGGCCTGATCAGGTGGATGACGGAACGGGGGTTGCCAGGAGCAACAGGAGCAAACATACTAAGAGCCACAAGGGATAGGGAGACGTGGAGATCCATGATCGCCTACGTTCTGAAGGGACAGGGCACATAGAAGAAGAAGAAGAATTTTCTTTTTATATACGCTCTAAGATGCTGCCTAAATTCCCAGCTTCTACGTCTTAGGTCAAGAATTATTATTAAATATATTTGTTTTTCTCTGACTACTGTACACGTACGTATTTAAATATTTTCAACAGTTGTATCTATGGATGTGTAAAAGAGTCCTAAATCTGGGAGAACCATCACAGTTCTGTTTTTAGAAAATGTTTTAAACTTTATACTGTATTTTATATCTTGTCACTGTGTTTTCAATGGTTGTAATAATATACAGTGCTGTGCAAATGTAATAGGACATGAAATATTTCATCTTTTATGAGGTATATTGACAGAAAATAAACAATTCACTTAAAGTAATTTTATTTGATTTACTCAACAAATGCTTTAACAAGAAAAAATACTTGTAACAAAATAAATTTAATACTTAGTATAATAGTCTTTTGCTTTGATCACAACCTTCATTCTGTCAGGCATTGACATCACAAGCTTCTTCAATATATCTAATGGTATCTCCTGCCAAGCAGCTTGTATTTGCTCCCAAAGTGTGTTTTGCAAAGTAACATTTGACTTATCAATGTTTTTATTCAAATTATCCCAAAGATGTTCAACAGAGTAGTTTCAAAATGACTTGTTTAATAGAAAATAGGAAAAATTAAATATAACTTTGTTTTAATACATTTCTTTTGCACCTAATTTTAAATAATCAATATTTATTATCCCACCCTTTTACAGTGAAACCGATAAAATGCAACCGCAACTTCTACTCCAACAGTTTCTTTTCTCGTACTTCCCGATTCTGGGATTCCCTTCTACATGACTGCTTCCCCGACGGCTACAATCTCCAGGAGTTTACATGTAAGGTCAATAGACACCTCCTAACACAATAACTCGCTTCCATTCTTTCAAACACTCTTCCCATCCTCCCAACTATCTATCAATCCCCTTCTGACATTTCCTATATCTAACCACTCTTTCTATTTATCTTCCCCTATGTAGCCCCAAGCGCAATAGTGGCAGTGGAATGCCTTGCTTGGTGTGAAACGATTAAAAAAAATGACTTGGCTTTTCACCTTGTATTTGAATTTCAGTGATGTTTTTAGGAAGATCACCCTTGTCCTAATACTTTTGCACACTACCGGTAGTGTGCAAAAGTGTAAGGACAGGAGTGAGTGAAACTTTATTTTGATGTCTCATAAAAGATAAAATAGTCCGTGTCCTAATACTTTTGCCCAGTACTGTATACGTAATTAAAAACGGTTATTGTACGTATGAAAGAAAATTTATGCTAAATTTATGGTCACCAATAGAGTACTTTTTTAAAAAAATATTTTGAAAATGTTATGAAATGCTTCTAAAGTGTTAAAGAGGAAAATGTAAGGCATATTTCGGATAATTGACAAGCAAAATAGGTACATATAGGCCCTTTTTAGAGGGGGTTACATGTACTACCAGATTCTAACTATTCGCGGACGGTTCTGTTTCTTATGCTCCGCAAATATTGGGGACGGTGCTAAATGTATACGATTTGGTATGTCGCCACTAAACCAAAAACAATAAAATGGTTGCAAGAATTATTCAACATGGGTTGCAGATTTCTTAGTGAGACAAGCCAACACATTCCAACGAGATTTTATTCAACCGATTAACCTGCGGAGTTTTAATAATCTTCTGATCTTTAACTCTTCCTCTTAGAAACTATGCAACGATTACTGTCTTTCATAGAAAAAGGTAAATAAAAAAGAACCACTATTTACACTATTCGGACTAATGTCCTCATATTTACTGCCATGTTCATGATGTTTCGACCGTTATACAGAAGTTGAGTTTAAGGAAGATAACCACATGACACCCGGAAGTGGGATCACACATGGAATGAAAGTTATAGACCCCCGTGATCGAAATAAGAGTTCAAATTTATTAGCGCCTGAAGAAGGCCCGAGCGTCCAACGCCCGAAACGTCGTAAACATGGAAATAAATATGAGGAAAACAGTTCAACACAGTTTAAATGGTGTAAATATTACCTCATCTCAGAAGTATACGCAAAAAAGCAGAAAATTGTTTGTTGTTGATGCATTTTAATATTTAGAGTTTGGGTTTGAAGAATTGAAGCTAGAGATGAGGCGAAACGTAAACGAATTTGTTAATCAATAAGTAATGAATAACAAATAAGAATCCAAGAATTTTGTTAAACTAAGTACAAAAAGAGATGAATCTACTTTCTTAATTCTCTTTACTTTCGAGAGTCTTCGTCATTATACGAGAGTGAACGAGAGCCATTGGCTAACCAATCAGGAGCAAATTATTCGGGATTCAGGCCCATAAATAGTGAACACCCAGAGCAAAAAATCGAGTCGGTTCATTCTTCGCTACCCAGAACCAAATCCGTTGCCACTGCATACTCCATCATTGACACTGCCTAATTGAAGTTAAGATTTCTTCGAGCTAAGGAAACTTGTTCCGCCAGTCAACTACATTTACCCTCCTACTTCGCGGTGTTTGTTTTATCTTGATAAGAAATTATTGTATACCTGTGTAAACAAACGTTTGTTACTGTTTATAACAAACGCTTTTTGTCATTTCTTTGATGGTGTGGCAACTATTCTTCTACTTTCTAGCGTCTGACTAATTTAATAGTTTCAGATTTAATAGTCCCTTAAACTGAAGATATGAATATATTTTTGTTATATCCCGGGAGGGGATAAACAGAGAAAGAATAGTGCAAGAAATAACTCTTAACACTGAGGATATATAAATAGAGATTTATTATACCTCTCGATCACTCCCGTGTAATGACGAAGACTCTCGTATAGTCACGAACACTCTCGTATAATAAAGAACGCATTATTTATTTCTTGTATAAAATACAAAAAATTGTGGCACAAAGCCGAAAAGGGGAGGGGTAGAGGGTGGTACTCACTTAACTATCCTATACCTAGCTAAACACTATCACGACCCATTTACTCATTACAATTTGCACAATCAACACAAGAACCCATCCATCAACACCCAATTCTTCATACACCACAATGACACAAACTTACAAGGGCACCTAAAAAAGTGGAGAAATAACCCATGACAATAAGAAATGTATTTATATACAATATAAAATATATGTAAACAATAATATAATATGTACAATACTATGTATAATATAATATAAAACATTTAATGAAAAATGAGATGATGGGAGGGGGATGAACCCAAAACCAAACTGAAAATACAACAAATTTTTAAACTAAACTAATAAACCATGTTAGGAAGACCTGTCCATCCCCGTATAATGAAGAACACTCTGTAGTTCGTTCTAGCCCCAGTCTTTTATAACCCGGACCATACCCATTCCTGGGTAAGACAGGATATTCCTCCACAACTATTTTAAATTTCTCAAAGTTTTTATCATGTTTTCTATATAAAGGTGGATTTCTTCATGAGATATTTACAATAAAGTAAAAAATAATGACGCAAAATACAAAAGATTTCCTTGGCGTTGTGTGGCTGTTTTCGTATATGCAAGTAAATTGAGAAGGAGAAAAGAATTACTTGTGTGAATATGCGAAAAACAGTAATGCTATTTTCAGAGATGATTTTAAAAAGGCATAGAGTTATCTTTTGTCAATCTCCATATTTTGGGGGAGACAGTGCTGCGTCGTAAATTGGAAACAGACGCGTTTGTTAGGATGAAAGAATTTTATCAGTTTAAACGTTGGTTTATTAAGCGTCTTATGAAAGACATTCGACACTAAATGAAAGAAAGAAAGAACGAAATGAAGAAAGAACGAAAGAAAGAAAGGAATAAGGAATAAAAGAAAGACTGGAAAAAGAAAAAAAAAAGAATGAAATAAATAATTACAGAAAGAAAGAAAAGAGTGACAAAAAATGAAAGAATTAAAGAAAGAGTAAAAAAAAAAAAGAATTTGAGAAAGAAAGAAACAAGAAGTGGGAGAAGGAAAGAATTAGGGAAAAAGAAAGAAATAGCAAAAAGACAAAGAAAGAAAGAAAGAAAAGAAAAGAAAGATTGTATTGAGAAATGGAAATGAAAATAGAAACATAAAATAGCAACTTGCAATAATAATAATAATAATAATAATAATAATAATAATAATAATATGTCAGATGTTGCTTGGCAGCCCATTTAGGAGAAGGAAAACTCCGAACAACAACCCGCAACTCAAGGTGTTAATCGTGCCGAGGAGTGAATGGCTACTGCGTTATGAGGTCACAAACGATTCCCTACAGGCTTCGGGACCCTGTTTGTAAAAGACCGTTACCCAACGTGCCGGGCAACTTTGGGTGGACTTTTGGACCCGTGCGTCACTCGTGGGAAAAACATGAAAAACACAAATAGAAATAAAAAAGTCCAGTATGGCTCTTCCAGTGGATAAACAGGGAGCCCGTCCTTCAGGAGGGAACCTACCTGAGGTCGAAAAATCTGCAATAGGAACAAACTCCTACACAAAGAATGTATCTTCAGGTCCCCACAACCAGGATAATCCTAATGATGGTCCTGAAAATTCACCAGCTAGATCTACAACCGTATATTTAAAGAAAGAAAAAATAAAATGGTCTCGTGAGGAGTACAAAGTTGTTATGACTGCATTTCATGAAGCGTTACTCAAACCTAAAAAAAACATGACTCGCCAAACATATGACATTTGGCGTGAAAAAGTTGGTCAAGCAAATAGAAAGTATATTGACGAAAATAAATTGGCCAATGTACGTAGGTACATTATTCGTAATAACCGACTGTCAGAGGCTGAGATTCACGAAATTAAAAGAATTGTAACAAGAAGAGTCGAATCAACAAAATATGAAAAGGAACCGGAACCAGAAATAAAAAGTAATAACATCAAACAAATCACAGGTCATAATGTAGAAACCGTGAAACACGCAAATCACTGCGAAGATAATGATGTAAGTCTAAAAGTGCTGGAAAGGTGTGATCTGAGTCTGAGTCAGTTAAAAGACAAAAATAAAATGAGTTCAGAACACATCGAAGATAATTATTTGACGGAAAATAAGAACAATATACAGGAAGCCAAGATAGAAATAAAAAACCAGCTAAGTCAAATACAAAGTATTACAATGGAGGAACGTGAACAGCTCCCAAAATTCCAACCCACAAAACAAAACCTCCGAACTATTAAATTGTACAATGCAGCACTGAAATCAATACTAGATGAAGACCCGAATGCAAATCTTAACGAAGTAATATATGCATCAGCAACAGCAGCAACAAGAAAATTAAACATCAAAATAAAAACAAGGCAGTCACGCAGACGTGAAGATCCACCTTGGAAAAGAAATATCGAAAAAGGAATCGAACAACTTAGAAGTGAATTATCAATATTGGATGAACTGAGTAGAGGAATAAATGTAAGAACTAGGAAAAGCAGAAGAGCCGTAAAAAAATATAACATCAAGAATGAAAATGACGTCTTATCAAATAAAGAAAAAATAAAGCAAAAAATCCAACTGAAGGCTCAACGAATAAGACGCTATGAAAAAAGAGCAAGATTTTACAGAGAAAACAAGATTTTTCAGACTGATACAAAGAGATTTTACAGGGAAATAGGTAAAAAAAGAATTGAAGTGACAGTACCCCCAGAATGGAAGAAGTCACACAGTTCTGGGAAAAGATATGGGCTTGCCCTAAAGAACTTAGCAAGGAAGTACATTGGATTACGCAAGAGACAGAACGAATGAAAAATAAACCCGAACAGACATGGTCTGGAATTACAGAAGATGATGTTAAATATGCACTAAAAAAAACACACAATTGGAAATTCCCAGGCATAGATAAAATTCCTAACTTTTGGCTATATTATTTAAGCGCATCACATAAAAAACTAGCCAAAGAACTTCAAGAAATGGTTGACGATCCCACTAAAATTCCTGCATGGTTAACAAAAGGAATTACATTCCTTCTACCCAAGAATGGTGACACAAAAAATCCGAAAAACTACAGACCAATTACATGTCTTCCGACAACATATAAACTATTAATATCTATTTTAACAAAGCAGACGTATTTATTCTTAGAAAGAAATGACATGTTACCGCTTGAACAAAAAGGGTGCAAACGTGGCTGTTATGGTTGTAAAGACCAATTGCTGATTAACAAAATGATCCTGGAAAACTGCTATAGTACAAAGAAAAATCTTAGTACAGCCTGGATAGACTATCGAAAGGCATTCGATAGTGTACCACATGACTGGATTTTAAAGACTTTACATATATACAAGATATCGCCCGTCATCATCAATTTCATCAAACAGTGCATGTCTATATGGAAAACAACTCTTTACCTCAATCATATAAATGGAACCTATAAGTCTGATGAAATAAACATCAAAAGAGGTATATTTCAAGGTGATTCTTTATCTCCCTTACTATTCTGCATATCATTAATAGCACTAACCAGTCAACTTAATAAGACAGAATGTGGTTATAAAATAGGCCAAAAGAAAATAAGCCATCTATTTTACATGGATGACTTAAAGTTATATGCTAAGAATGATAATGAGCTGGAAGGTCTTCTGCAAACTGTAAAATGCTTCAGCGAAGACATTGGAATGAACTTTAATTTGAATAAATGTGCTAAAGCTACAGTTTTACGTGGATCAATACAAGAAACATCCTCAATTAGCCTAGACCCTGCTGTAACAATAAAAGAATTGAAACCAGAAGAAGCTTATAAATACTAGGTGTAAATGAGAGCGAAAACATTCACCATAAAAAAATGAAAGAAATAGTGCGTAAAGAGTACTATAGAAGGCTACGAATGATATTAAAAACTGAATTAAATTCACAGAATAGAGTTATGGCCATTAATAGCCTTGCAATCCCAGTTGTCCAATATAGCTTTAACATCTTAAACTGGACTCTAAACGACATCAGGCGAATGGATGCTAAAACAAGAAAGCTTCTTTCTAAGCATAAGATGCATCATCCAAAGGCTGATGTAGACCGTCTATACATACCCCGTAAAGAAGGTGGAAAAGGGCTTATTCAGCTGGAATTGTCATACAAGACAACAACTATTGGCTTACTAACATAAATAGAAACAACAAAGGATTGGATGATACAATTAGTAAGGCAACATGAAGAAAGAAAGAAAAAATATTCATTAATAAAAGAAGGCAGTAAATTCAAACAAGATTTACAGTTAGTAGATTCTGTAGAAAAGCAAAACAGTAGCCAAGAACCAACTATTGCGGCAAAAAATATGAAAATGAAAGCCAAAGATAAAGCTCTTGAACAGATGAAACAGCGCTGGCAGGACAAACCTCTGCATGGCCAATATCCAGTACGTGCCAATAAATCCAATGTTGACAAAGTTAATACTCATCGATGGTTACGTGCATCTGGATTAAAGTCTGAAACTGAAGGATTTATACTTGCAGCACAAGACCAAAGTCTTTTCACGAGAAACTTTCAGGCAAATATTATGCATAATAATATGGATCCAAAATGCAGGTTTTGTGATAAACACCAAGAAAAAATAGACCACCTAATCTCAGGCTGTTCTGTGCTTGCCCCAAACGAATATAAAAATCGCCACGATAGAGTTGGGCAATATTTACATTGGGCAATGTGCAAACATTATGGAAAAACTGTAAACAAACACTGGTATGAACATCATCCAGCACCGGTTACAGAAATAGAAGACGTAACCATTCTATGGGATTACACCATCTACACAGACAGAAAAATTGAAGCAAACAGGCCAGACATTATTGTTAAAAACCAGAAGTAGAAAACTTGTCTATTAATTGATATGGCTTGTCCAGCGGATTGTAACATAGCAATCAAGGAATTTGAAAAACTGTCAAAATATAAAGACCTGGAAATTGAAATAGAAAAAATGTGGAAATTGAAAACAAGAGTTGTGCCAGTGATAGTAGGTGCACTTGGAATGATAAAAAAAGGAACAAAACAACACATTGAAAGAATCCCTGGAAACCCCAGCTTAAGAGATATACAAAAAATTGTCTTATTAAGTACAGCCCACACACTAAGGAAAACTTTATCTATGTAATGCTGGAGATGATAGGGAAGATAGAAAACATGAAATGGAGCCATAACAACACGCCACTACCTGCCTTAGGTCTCCCCGCAGACTTGGTTGGTAGTGAGACCAAAGCAGAAATCGAAATATGATGAAAAAATGACATAATAATAATAATAAACAATTTCTGAAAAATATTGCAATGGAGGAACGAGAACAACTCCCAAAATTACAAATAACAAAGCATAACCTCGAACCTATTAAGCTATACAATGCAGCCCTCAAATTAATTTTGGAAGAAGACACTTATATAAATCTCAATGAAGCAATATATGCATCAACAATACCAGCAACAAAAAAAAACTGGACATCAAATTACAAACAAGGAAGACTAGCAGACATGAAGATCTACCCTAGAAAATTAAAAACAATCGAACAACAGTTATCAGTACTCGATGAACTGACAAGAGCTATAAATGTAAGAACTAGAAAAGGCAGAAGAGTCGAAAAAATACAATATTAGTGTTATGGGGAAAGAAACCGATTCCTCAGATAATGGACTCTCCCTCCTATATTAATAAGAGTTAGCAAGAAGTTCTTGAGAAGTTCTTGGGGAATTCATACGAGTTATTTAGAGTTCTATTGGAGTTCAGTAGAACTACTAGGCAGTTGATATTAGTCGGCAGTTAGCCGAAACTAAGGAGTCAGCTTTCAGTGGAAGATTACCAAGTTCCTAAATTTTGGGGTGCGTTAAGTCGATTAGCAACCGATATAGCACGATTATAACCTTCAGTGCGAAAACTACTCCACAACAATTAGAAATGAAAATGAAGTCCTACCAACTAAGGAAAAAATAAAGCAAACAAAACAAAACAAAACAAAACAAAAAAACAACAACAAAAAAAAACAATTCTATAATGAAAGATAATAATAACAAAGGACTGGATGATACAATTAATCAAGCAACATGAAGAAAGAAAGAAAGAAAAAATATTCAATAATAAAAGAAGGCAGTAAATACAAACAAGATATACATTAAGGAGATTCTGTAGAAAAGCAATACAGAAGCTAAGAATCAACTATTGCGGCAAAAAATATGAAAATGAAAGCCAAAGATAAAGCTCTTGAACAGATGAAACAACGCATGGCCAATATACAGAACGTGCTAATAAATCCAATGTTGATAAAGTTAATACTCATCGATGGTTACGTGCATCTGGATAAAAGTCTGAGACTGAAGTCCTCATTCTTGCAGCGCAAGACCAAAATCTTTTCACTAGGAACTTTCAGGCAAATATTATACATAATAATGTGGATCCAAAATGCAGTTTCTTTCATAAATACTGAGAAACAATAGATCATCTAATCTCAGAATGTTCTGTGCTTGCCTCAAATGAATATAAAAATCGTCACAAATAGTGTGGGGCAATATTTACATTGGACAATGTGCAAACACTATGGAAAATCTGTAAACAAACACTGGTATGAACATCACCCAGCACCGGCTACAGAAATAGAAGATGTAACCATTCTATGGGATTACACCATCTACACAGACAGAAAAATTGAAGCAAATAGGCCGGACATTATCATTAAAAACCAAAATAAAATCTGCCTATTAATTGATATGGCTTGTCCAGCGGATTGTAACATAGCAACCAAGGAATTCGAAAAATAGTCAAAATATAAAGACCTGGAAATTGAAATAGAAAACATGTGGAAATTGAAAACAATAATCGTAACTGTGATAGCGGGTGCACTTGTAACGATACAAAATGGAACAAAAAACATATTTAAAAAATCCTTAGAAACCCCAGCTTAAGATTATACAAAAAATTGTCTTGTTAAGTACAGCCCACTCACTAAGAAGAAGTTTGTCTATGTAACGCTAGGGATGATAGGGGAGATAGAAAAAACATGAAATAGAGCCATAACAACCCACAACGACCTGCCTTAGGTCTTCCCGCAGACTTGGTAGGTAGTGCAACCATAGCAGATATAGAATTATGATGAAAATGACATAATAATAATAATAATAATAATAATGTGCAAAGATTTATCAATGTTTGCAGACAGCTGACGACACAAAAATAGTGCATGCGAAGCCACGACAGATTAGTCCTCTGAGTACACAAAAACAATGGAAAAAATATGGTCTCTTTAGTGCGCAAAGAAGTATTAAGGTCACTCGATACCGTCAGTATCCGAAAAAATGTTAGTGAAGCTCATGGAGGATACGACCATCTTTACTGACAAGCGCTTGGTGAGCGATCGCCCTGATATTATACTTTGCGTACGACAAGACGTAAATGGATTCTAATTGACGTTACGGTCATTTAGGATAACAGGAACCGAAAAGATAAATGTACGAAAAGCTGGTATAGCAAAGCAGAGTAATATATGAAACAGCAGCTCTTTTCTACTTGGCTTTCGCTTAGCCTCGCAACAATGCCTCGGAGAGAGGTGCATCATTCGCTTATACGCACTTCAGAAAAATGTGTGTAAAACAACAGCTTTGAAGCCATCAAAAGAGAAACAGAAAGTCAGTCAGTTAAGTTCCATGCGTGATACAAGCTTTGATTGACTAGGAAGAAGATTATCCCGCAGTAGGTTGCCATTGCTTTCTGCGGTAGACTGGTTGCCAGCCAAGGCTATAGAACCCAATCTGTCCTGTTATTCGACTCATGGCTGTAGGAAAAATATGTGTATTATATTAGTAAGTAGTAATTAATTGGGGATCAGTTTATTACTTTAAAACAATATAAAACTGATCCCACACTTTATGGCAAGTGGAAGCCTTAATCATGATTTCAATCCATTATATTCAGTCAGTCAATCAGTTAAGTGCCATACGTGAAACACACTTTGAGCGATCATGTCTCGAAAAAGACATGACTGACTGGGTAGAAGATTATCCTGAAATAGGTTGCTGTTACTTTCTGCGGTAGACTGGTTGCCAGCCAAGACAATAGAACCCAATCTGTCCTGTTATTTAACGCATAACTGGAAGGAAGAGAAGAGTAAGTACCTTTCCCAAGGGTATTTTCACGTAAGTGAATGCAAGAAATTCCACTGGAATTCGAATTCGGCACCCCGATTTCTCGTTTCGAGTTGATTTGCACTGCACCAGAACGCACATCAGACGTTACTGTAATTTAGAATAAGAGGAGAAACCGAAAATATACGAAGCAGCTGTTCAAGTTGTTCTTTTTCGACTTGGATCCCGCACTGCCGCGCAACAATACCTTGGAGAGAGCGACATTTTCGCTTATCCACACTTCAGAAAAGCATGTGTAAAACAACATTTTTGAAGATGATAAAAAGAGAAAGTGAAAAGACAATAAAGAACGATTCGACGAAATCGACCATATCCTCCACCATGATTACTATGTTTTCAATGCCATTTGCTCTTTCATACAAGAATTCGTCCCCTTAGATTTAGTTACCAACGTTAACATTATAAAGGAAGAGATCAGAAAAGAAAAAAGAAAATTCTTGGATACGAGAAAAATGCAGACAACTATAAAAGTTGTGAGATCCTGGATATTTGTGACACCTCGGCTCTCTGTTCCTGGTTCGGAAACTGCTGCGATGATGATGACCGGAACCTTCGTGGGTTGATGCTGTCGAAATGGCACCAATTATGACGACGCTTTCGGGCCGTTAGTCGTGATGATATTGTCATAGTTGCTGGTCCTCAAGACGTCTATGACAACGATGAAGCTTTTTGCCCACGCTGTGTTCTTTTGATTTCAAAAGGTTACGTTGACAAACCTGGTAGCCTTCTCTCTACCATATCCAACCAGACCGGACACTTGTGTACACTTGTGTTAAAAAATAAATAAATACGGCATCAAAAAAAAAAAAGTTCGAAGACGCCTGGATGAGTTACGAAAGAACGTCTTTATATATAAAAAAAATTAAAAGCAGAATGTAAAAACACCGAATTTCAAAGTTTGCAACTGAGTCAGAGATTCAAAATGTTCCAAACAAAAATAACTCTTTTCGAAGCTTCGTTAAAAATAATCAGAGCTTTCAATTTCCAAAAATAAAAACACGTCTTTTCAGCTTTTATCAAACATTGCAGAGGCAGTGGTAACGGCGATGACGGCGAAGATGGCGATGACGGCGACGACGGCGATGACGGCGGTGGTGAGGAGGTCGTTTTGTCTTTGTCGCCTGACAGCTCCGAAAAATACACGAAATCTGATTTTTCTCACTGAGTCTCGACTTTTTATAGTTATCCACAATTCTCTTAGGGGATCTATGTGTTTCAAAGCTTTGACCATTGAGATTATTTTTCACCCACACGGTGTAAGGGGGAGTTACGGCTCAATGAAAAAATATCAACAACTCACATGACGTAATGTCTTTCTGTCCTCTTCCTTTCAATTACATCCTCTATTTTTCTGACTTAAGAATCTGTTCCCAGGAGTTTTGAGGATTTAACCCTACCTGACCTCATCAAAGTTTATGACAAGCTTGAAACAATATTCCAGCTAAAGCTTACTTTTTTGATTTTACTAGCGGGCAAAACTTCAGCTTTATATCACACATTGACCGACGATATTTTGACCCCCCATTTTACATGAAAACACCTGCAAAAGTGCTTTGATCAATTCACTAGCAAGTTTCCAAGATTTAAAAAAAAATTCTTTTTTCACAATTTCTTAGCCTCGTTCATATTGCGATCGGCAATAAACAATTTTATCATCTATTATACTTATTTTTCTCTCCTCTTATATTGCAATCTGAAAAATTAACAATATTACCAGTAACAATTTCCCTCACTCCGTTGTATTGAACAAAAATAAATATATATACCGACGTGGAAATAGGGTTACATGTTTGTTTTCTCCGGTTGATTTTTGCAGTTAAAGCACTTTCTTTACACTTTCCTCTTAATAATGTGATTTCTCTTTTAATTAAATTGACATTTTTTGTATCATAATTATATTCAGACTCATTACAGGGAAAACTAGTTACTCACACATTTACGTATCGTTCATTCAGCAATGGAATTTGAACATCTCGGCTACTGGCGTGTGTTTACATTGTGTACATAACACACTCCTCACAGAGCGCCCATATATATATATATATATATATATATATATATATATATATATATATATACAAATAATGATTTGTATCCACAGAAATAGTTAATAACCTTAAACAAAATAGACGTCATAATTGTCCCGAGAAACCCTTCGGCCAACACTTGGTAAGGGGCTACGTTGGCTTTATTACAAAGGGTACAAAAATAGAGGACAAAAAACAATGGAAAAACTTACAATACCTGGGGGAAGATGGAACTCGATTAGAAATAAACTTTATTCAATAAATATTAAAATGTCAGGCGGGTGTAAACATGCAATTCCACAAGCCAACGTACCCCTTGACAAGTGTTGGCCGAAAGGTTCCTCGGGATAATTATGACGTCTAATTTGTTTAAGGATATATATATATATATATATTGTAACGAACCTACCTATATTACAAATACAGCAACAGAAGGAGGTACGCAGCATATAAAAAATTAAAATACGTGTCTCTTTTCGATTTTGTTAGACACGATTAACGAGATAAAATTTTTCACAAAGGAAAACAATAGAAAACAAGCGACAAAGTCGATGATGTAGAAAATTAAATAAATATTTTTTTCGTGTATATACATATTTTTCTTCTTCTTCTTCTTCTTTTTCTTCTTCTTGTGCCATGTTTCTTTAGGACGTGGGCGACAATTAACTTCCACTTGGCTTTATATCTTGTCACTCACAAATTTTTTCCTCTTGGTATCTCTCCTAAAACTCGTTCTTCTATCTATTTGCTCAAACCTATAAAGTATTTCTCGCACTGCTTTCCCTTGTCTTTCTTTCCCTTTATCCATCCTCAGAGTATTAAATTCTCCAGGCCCTCCTTTCTCGTTACGTGTCTCAAGAACCTCATGTGCAGATAGTAAAAGTACAAACATATCTTAGGTAATTCAGTATTAAAAATATGGAAAATGGTATGAGCGAGCAATGGAAATACGATGAGAAATTCAATACGAGTTAAAAACTGGGGTTCTTCTATTAGAAAGGTGAACATTACTTGACAAGCAATACACTTTTAATTGACATGCATTTCAAACGAGAATCAAAACAAGTTCAAATTAAACATGTCAGAAATATGGACTTATCTGAGGTTCACAAAAGTTTCTCGTTTCTCTTTCTTTTCAATGTTTTTGTGTGTATCTCATTTCTTCGATGTTTCCTCTTTTTTCTTTTTTCTCTTTTTTCTTGTCGGATGAAAAGTTTTTTTTTTCTTTTCAGTTCTCTTTTTTTGTTTCTCTTTTTCTCTCCCTTTTTCTTTTTTCTTTGTTGAGTAGAAAGTGGAATCGGCGAAATAGATCAAGCTTTAGTTTTCTTTGCTTTGTTTTATTTTCGTCTTCTCTGGAGAGTGAGTTGAATCTTATTTATGTTTCGTTTTGAAGTTGAGATTTCCTTTCCTCACTGCGATGATCGCTGTCAGTGTAATGAAGTTGATTCCTTTTCATAAAATTCTGAATTCCAAAGCCTCTTTAGATTTCTACGATTAAGCACGTGAATTCTAACTTTCAAATATGGATCTCTACGAGATGTACGCATATGAATCTATGGCAAAACCATCGCGATTATAGCTAACCATTTGTTCAGTATAAATTCTGAACTAAGACTAATTTTGCATATCCAAGTTTTTCGCGCCAAGGTTTTAGCACGTGAATTCTTACTTCCAAATATGGATTTCTATCCGTGTGGGAAAAAGCAGGTCCCTGGCATTGGTTTAGAGGTCGTCTGGGTCTCTCGAAACCATCCAGTCTAATTACAATGCTATCACGTGATCCAGGAGGGGAACTTTATACACTTTACAAGATACACAATATACTTACATGCATGCACATTTAAATAAAACTGTTTTATCTAATTAGCGTCAATTTCGATTAATTTTCATCCTGTCTGAATGTACTGTCTCTTTATTTAGAGTACTTCTAAAATCTGTAGTTTATTTTTAATTTTTAGTTTTTTGGAGAGTTACTTAACGATAGACACACACGCAAATATATATATATATATAAAACAGAAATAGGGTTTGTTTCCAACGAGAAAACTTTTTAGGGAAGGATAAGTACGAGAAGCCGTGAACGTTTTATTTAAAGTGTAGATTTATTGTTGTTAATATTTGTTGTTAATTATTACTTGCTTTTTGCATGATATATGATATATTGTATCATGTATTAAGACTGTCTGAAAAGTGTCAACTTTAGACTCGAAACACGTTTACCTTTATTGATTCATAATATATTATATAAAAAGCAAGTAATAATTATAATAATAGCAACAATAAATTTACATTTTAAACAAAACTTTCTCGGCTTCTCGAACTTCTTTATATATAAAAATAGACTGATTTTTTCTCCAGTTTTCATTGCTGAGGTGATGCGTTATCCCCTGTGGAGATTTCATGTCGAAATGTACATACATCTTTGAATAAATCCTATTTAATTTATTTATATATATATATATATATATATATATATATATATATATATATTTTTTTTTTTTTATATATATAAAAGTGAGAATCTGATAACTATTAGTCTACAGACAAACGCAGATTTTTTTTATAATAACCAGAAAAGCCCAGGACCTAAATATCAGATGAATGGGAAAGTTGATCGTAAAATAAAGAAACGAGTTGAAAATTGCGCATTCAAAACCCAAGCAAACGCCACCATAAGGAGTTGCAGCTGACTCTGATATAGCAAATGACGTCCTGTCGTGAAAATGAAGTTACAAACTTTGCATTAGTTTACAATGTATATATCTACAAATCTACAAATTTCCATCCGCCCATGCATTGAATATTGCTGCCATATTTGGTCGGGTCGGGTGCTCCTGCTATCCACCTCGGCGTCCTCGACCAAATCCAACGGGGAATCTGTAATGTGATCGATCCCGACTTCTCACCGACGCAGTGTGGCTTCCCTGTGTCTCTTCTACAAATACTTTCACGGCTTCTGCCCCGATGAATTTATCTCACTGTTACCCGCTATATACGAATTTCCCCGAGCCACAAGATTAGCAACTAGGTACCACCCTTTTACTGTGAAACCGATAAATTGCAAACGCAAATTCTACTCCAGAAGCTTCTTCTCTTGCACTTACCACCTGTGGAATTCCCTTCCGCAGTTTTGTTTTCTCGACAGATATAATATCCAAGAATTTAAATGTAAAGTCAATAGTCATCTACTGTCTCACTAACTTATATACTCTCTCTCTCATTCTTTTTTTCTCCGTTCACCCCCACTCTCATCAGTATTCTCTTCCTTCTCATACTGTCTTCCTGATACCCCCTGTAACCTGCCACTCTTTCTCATAACATTCCTCCTAGGTAACCCCCTGCACAACAGTGGCAATAAAATGCTATGCTTGGGGTCAGACGATTATAAAAAAATAACTATTCAAATTGCTATATCTCACGGTTGGTAGAGAGAGTTAAAAGGAGTCAGTCGGTATGCGGAGAGGAAGAGGAAAGAATATTTGACTGACAGCCGTGGAAAAGAGAGAGAAAGGCAAGATGGCAACAGTTTACAATTGTGAAAGTTCGAAAATTCATTTTGTCGTTTCCAAGGTTTGTGGAACCTAATATTTGTCTTTATTGGGGGAAAAATTGTAGAAAAATGTGACCTGATTCCAATACGTTGCACCATTCAAGATTTCAATTCATCATCATCATCATCATCATTCCTATGGCCAGGTGTGGTCATTAAGTCTCTGTTTCCTGATGAATTCTCGACTAAATTACGCAAAAATGAAGACAACCATGACATCTCATACTAAAGAGTAAACTTATTCAATAAAATCATCATTTTCTTTTATCGCAGCCACCAAACAACTTTGGAAATTTTCTCCTACTTTTCTAAACTGTCACTTTGTTTAAGTTGGTGAATGCTACCATAAACCTTCTTTTCACTTCATTTTTAGTGTTACTAAGAGTTTTGTTAGTTTCTCGCACAACTACGTCCCACACATAATAATCAGGGGTTTGCAGTCTGTAGAGTTTGGTGGCCAGGTGTAAATGATGCTGTAGTCACAGAAATTTTCAGACAAACATGGCTAGGTTATCCTGTTTGTATGGCATGGTACAGAGTCCTGTTGCAAGACACATGGTCTTCCAGCAGCCACCCTCTTGACCGAGAAGAAGCACTACCTTCTCAAGGCACTTGATCTAGGCCTTCGTGTTGAGTCTGAGACCTATGGGAAAATGGACGATAGCATAACGTAGCCATCATGAGTAATCACTAAACACCATGTTGTTTTCTGGATATATCATCTAACTCTTTTCGAAACCTCTGCACTTTCCTCAGGTTGACACCCAATCACACTAAAATGCTGGAATTGGAGATTCCGTTGCGAATGTTAAGTATTGCAGAATGTCGTGTCCAAATTTTTGGAGGAATGAATTGCATCATGGTGTTCCTTTTCTCTGATACACTGTGCAGTCTACAAAATCAAAACGAGCGACGCGCATGCGCGAAAATAAAAATGTAAGATGGCGACAATTTATTCAACGCAACATGTGTATCTCGGTTACGAGTCAATGTCTGAATCTCTGCGAAATATCTTCCAGTCCACCCAATGTGTATCTGACCTGCTTTTGTAAATATATATATTTTTTTACCAAAAGTGGTACATTGATGTATGGTAGGGTACCCTTGTGAGGTGTACATGGCATTTCAAATACCTCTTCTTTACGATGATCATGCCGTCTTCTAGTGGTCCTATTTCTTGTTTTTTTATTTCCCGTTTTCTCCGGGAATATCAATGATTAATTCTTCAAGGGGTTCCATTCGTATCGATTAAGGGTATCGACGCAATGGTTAGCCGATTAATATTGCACCAAGTCATTCCGGAAATTAATTCCTCTAATCAGAAAGAGACTGGAGATATCTGCAATTTAATATTTACCGTTTATTTGAAAGAAAAGAAAATTAAAAGAAAAAAGTCGAAATAAATATACCGAAGAAAACTAGAAAAAGAATTAAAGATACGATTGACAGTTAGTATCTAGATGAGTGACTGCATAGGAATACCAGGAGTTCTAAGCTTGGGTGTGCAGATGGTGTAATGTATAATGTCTAATATCTTTCTGTGAACAGCAAAGATACGATTGACAATTAGTATCTAGATGTGTAACTGCATGGGAATACCAGGTGCTGTAAGCTTTGATGAGCGGGTGGTGTCATGTGTAATGTCTAATATATTGCCGTGAACAGCAATGATACGCTTGACAATTGGTACCTAGATGGGTAACTGCATGGGAATACCAGGAGTTCTAAGCTTGTATGTGAGGGTGGTGTAATGTGTAATGTCTAATATATTTCTGTGAACAGCAAAGATACGATTGACAATTAGTACCTAGATGAGTGAGTGTATGGGAATATCAGGTGCTCTAAGCTTGGATGGGCTGTTGCTGTAATGTGTAATGTCTAATATATTCCCGTAAACAGCAAAGATACGATTGACAAATATATCCCGACCGTAGATGCTGCCGGCGTGTACAACATCAAAAGCAGAAACATAGGCAATAGCAGGCGAAGATGCTTGACAGATGTATCTGGCCCTAGATGACGTCAATTAGGCCATAACCCAAAAAAGCAAAATAGCCTAAGAATTTTGGAGTTATATAAGTATTGTCGATTCCGGGAATGGGAACTGCACAAATAAATGAACAACGTTCAGTAATTAGATATAAAATAAGTGTATTAACGTAAGGACATAGACTTGAATGAAGATTAGTAGTCTAGGAATGTGCGTTAGTAAAAAGTATATGTACAAGTTTCTGGAAGTGAAGGCGTAGTATATTGAGTATGTTTGCGTCGGAAGCTGACGTTTACTGAGTAATAATCTTGCCGATGGGTGAAGTATAGTGCTACTATGAGCTACTGTTTACTGACTGCTAATCACTCTCTGGACTCTCGTATTCTCCGGTTAACTCTCTGTGAAAACGCGGTAATTTCCAGTCTCGCTTCTATAGCAGTAGTATAAGTATACTCTGGACGAGTCCATCTTTATGAAAAGGGAGAACCCCACAACAATAAGTGTGGGTTTTTTAGCCGAGGAGAAAGTGAAAAGAGAAAACTTCGCTGGCTGAAGAAACAGAGATGGATAACGACTGAAAACAATCGTTGCTTTCGAAGGTAATACCACATACAGTTTAAAATTGTGAATTGTACATCGAAGTTTCAAATCACGCTGGATTCGTTTTATTCACATATCCTCAAATACGACTGGAAAAAGTATCAATCCACCTCTTCTTCTCCCAGCTATGGGTTAATTAGTAAGATATTTATCATTAAATCATTATTATGTATTATGAACTTGAATAAGATCTCACTGTTTTTTCAAGAAAAGTAACGCTTTATTTTTAAAAAAATCAGTAACAGTATTGTCCATTACTTTTCCCAAATTTCTGGCAGCATTTGATTTCCACCTCTGAAAATCGACATATCTTTAGACGCTAATAACGAGTCGACCAATTTTTTAGTATCTTCATAAGAATGAGAGTGCTGCTCAGACAGGCCATATGCCATCAGTCGGAACGAGTCATAATCGAACGGGGCAAAGTCTGGTGTATAGGACTTCCCATTTAAAAGTTCCCAAGTAGGTCACCCGTTTCGCAACATGTGGTTCATTTGCTTGCTTTACTGATAGCTACAATCTTCAAAAGTGTAAATGCAACTTCAGTTGCCATTTTCTGTCTAGTTGATGCCCATCTTCGCTTATCATTTCTTTAATATCCCATGAACCCACTGTGCACATGTGAAGGTCACGCATCTCTTGAATTAAAACAATTTTATGAAATATGACCAAGTTTATTGTGTCTCTGCTCGTATGGCAGCCATTTTCTCACTCGGTGCTTGGCTCAAGAGCATCAATTGTAGTCAATAGCGATCTTCCGTGACACTTTCGATCGTTTTGAGCAGCTCACAACAAACTACACCCAGCTGATCCCTCCAAAGGCAGAGTAGAAGATTCGAACCATGGATATTCAGCTTTGCCGCCGATGCTGATGCATGGCTTAACTCACAATCTGCTACGCTTTGGGTTATCGTAGTGTATCTACTTTTGTCATGATCTTCTATGTGCCCTGTCCCTTCAGGACGTAGGCGATCATGGTTTCCACGTTTCCCTATCTCTGGTAGATCTGAGCATGCCTTCTCCTGTTACACCATGCAACCCTCGTTCTATCATCCACCTGATTAGGTCCTTCAAATATGTTATCCGTTGCTTTCCCTTGTCTCTTTTTCCCTCTATCTGGCCTGTTAGTATCAGTTTCTCCAAGCCTTTCTTCCTCATTGCGTGTCCCAGGAACTTCAGCTGTCTCTTCTTGATACACAGTATTAATTTCCTTTTTGTGTCCATCATTTCCAAGCCCTCATCATTGCTCACATGCCCGATCCATGATATTCGCAGCATCCTTCTGTAGAATCACATTTCAGTTGCTTCAAGTTTTCCTTAGTCTTTGATGGTATTGTCCAGCATTCACTGCCATATTGAAGGACTGACATCACAAAGCAATCCAGTACTCTCTTCTTTGTTTCTAGCGAAATTGTCCTGTTTCTTAATACTCTTCTGGAATGCACCCTGTGCTTTTGGATCCCAGGAATATAAATGTCTAGAAACTGCTGTGACCATAAAGTGAGGGGTCATTTTACATATTGTTTGTAATAAGGAACTGATCCCCCCCTTCATATCCAGTATGCTTCTGTAGAACCACATTTCAGTTGCTTCAAGTTTTTCCTTCATCTTTGATGGGGTTGTCCAGCATTCACTGCCATATTGAAGGACTGACATCACAAGTACTCTCTTCCTTGTTTCTAGCGAAATTGTCCTGTTTCTACGATGCAAAAAACTTTTCCTTATCTATGGTGAAACAACTGTTCACTCGTAACAAGACGCGGTTCGACGTCTCTCGGTTTTAACTCGAACTACATCCAATTTCCTTGCTTTTGAATCATTCCTAATGCTTTAAAAAGTTTGGAAACTGTTGTGTGATTAATTCTAAATGATTTCGCAAGTTCAGCTTGTGCCTGATGTGAGTCTTCATGAAGCAAAGCTTCCAATTCTTTGTCTTCAAACATTTCCGGTGCGCCAGAGCGTTCTTTATCTGCAGCATCAAAATCATTATGTTTTTAGCTTCTAAACAAATCACTGCATGTTGTTTCCAACAGAGCATGGTCGTCGTAAGTCCGAATAAATGAATATCATGCTGCAGTAAAATTCTCCGAAAATTCACGTTCTTTGGAACGAAATCTGACATGTTTAACGCTTTGAAAAACAAAGTTGTTTACAATTCGACGAAATGAGTTGCACTGAATTTCATGCTTGCTTAAAGTCAATAGTCATCTCCTGTCTCACTAACTTACATCCTCCCTCTCATGCTTTTCTACATCCACTCCACTCTCATCAGTACTCTCTTCCCTCTCCTACTCTCTTCCTCACACCCCCAGCAACATCTTACTCCTCAACATTCCTCCTATGTAACCCCCTGCACAACAGTGGCAGTAAAATGCCTTGCTTGGGGCGACACGATTATAAAAATAAAAAAAGATACTTCCTTATAGATGCGTTACCCTCTGAAGGTACACGCACCCGGTTCTTAGAACACCATCTCTTGAAAAACAGCGATAACTTATTCAAGGTCTTAAGAAAAGAATCTTACAGTCTAAGAATATTTTCTGCCTTTAAATAACCTGTAAAATATTGATAAGCCGGAAAAACGAATAAATCAATCAAAAATCAAAGTATTATGTGCATTAATTTTCTTAATCTTTATTTTCGGCACAAGATTACCAATTAGGTCCCACCCTTTTACTGTGAAACCGATAAAATCTAACCGTAATTTCTACTTGATCAGCTTCTTTTCTCGCACTTTCCGCCTGTGGAATTCCCTTCCGTTTATTTGCTTCCCCGACAGCTACAATCTCCAAGAATGTAAAGTCAATAGTCATTTCTTATCTCACTAACCTGCATCCTCCCTCTCATGCTCCCTTCTCCGTCCACCCCACTCATCAGTATTTTCATCTTTCTCTTACCCACTTCCTGATACCCCCTATAGCCTGTCACTCTTTCTCATAACTTTCCTCCTATGTAACCCCCTGCAAAACAGTGGCAATAAAATGCCTTGCTTGGGGCGATATGATTATAAAAACAAATCTATGCTATTATAATGTGGATATAAAGTGGGGGATCTTCAACATTACAATCAATATATAAACTGATCTCTCACTTTATGGCCACATTCATCCTTCTCTTACCCACTTTCTGACACCCCCTATAACCTGTCACTCTTTCTCATAACATTCCTCCTATGTAACTCCCTGCAAAACAGTGGCAGTAAAATGCCTTGCTTGGGGCGATATGATTATAAAAAAATAAATTCTGTACTATTATAATGTGGATATAAAGTTGGGGATCAATACTACACTGCAACCAATATATAAGCTGATCCCTCACTTTATGGTCACATTCATCCTTCTCTTACCCACTTTCTGACACCCCCTATAACCTGTCACTCTTTCTCATAACTTTCCTCCTATGTAACCCCCTGCAAAACATTGGCAGTAAAATGCCTTGCTTGGGGCGATATGATTAGAAAAATAATATTCGGCATTGACAGTAGAACTCATGTGATGAATTCAAGCCATAGAAATGAGAAGATAAAATATCATATTTACGCATCTCTTGAGTATACTGCACCAAAAATAACAGAGTGCGAGACCCCATCAAGCAACAACCGAAAACAAACAAACCAAAAATGCTCATATACACAATCTTTGTAAGATCCTGTCAGGAAAAGGACAGGGAGACGTCATAAGAGCTAACAATCTTTCCAGCAGTCAGTGAGTTAAGTGTCATACGTGATACGCGCTTGGGCGATCATGTCTCGAAAGAGACATGACTGGCTGGGCAGAAGATTATCCCGCAGTTGGTTGCCATTGCTTTCTGCGGTAGAATCGTTGCCGACCAAGGCTATAGAACCCAATCTGTCCTGTTATTTAACCCATAACTGGAATGAAGAGACGGATTAATAGGGTATTTGCGCGTATGTGAATGTAATGAATTCAACTGGAATTCGAACTCGGCTCTCCGATTTCTTGTTCCGAGCCGATATCTACTGAACCACCACGGACATCCATAACTATCCTAAAAGATAACGCCTTACCGATACTTCTAATAGACAGAAAGAGGAAAAATGAACTCACAAAGTCACAGACTTGACTGGAAGTTTATTCACAGAGACTCAAACATTGGCACGCAAACGAGATATAGAATCTTTTCAGCTGCTTAGCTGAGCAACCGCCCCACAAGTTGATATCTTCGCGGAACTGATGGTCCTGCTGAAGATTTAGTAATCTTACACTTATAAAATGAATTGAATATTTTATGTTGAACAATCAGAAACAATTTCAAAAACATGTTTCAAATGTCTTCATTCTATTGAAAGATTTTCAGTATTTCTTAAGCACTTGCATTTTTACCTCTTTAGCCAGTGATCAGATTCTGAAGAGTCGGTGGCAAGCACTGAAAGAAAAATGAAGGCTTGGCTGACGTGAAAAGCAATGGCGAATGTGCTAATTTCCGGCCGTGGAAATACGTGCGCAAAACTCCCGCCAATAGACTTAATTTCCGCTTGTGTTGGTATTAACGGTTGTACGGTGATGCAAGTATGGCAGTTATAATCAGATGACTAGGAATGGGCTTGAAATAAAAGTGCAAAAAGAGGAGAATGAATGTAGATGCGATCTATAGAAGAAAAAAAGGAAAAAGAAAATCCAGAAAGTAGAACTGAACGCTTATGTAAAGAAAGAGCGAAGCCTTATGATGAAATCGAGGCAATCGCAAAGGAGGGCATCTGTGAAGATAATGTGACCTTCAAAATATTATAGATGTAAAGGAATCAAGTATGTAACATAATCAGATTTAAAAGGAAAAAAGGTTTGATAGACAAATAAACTAATACTGAATGTATGTGATCCGTAAAAACATTTCACGCGTAGAATAATTTAAAAATGGAGTACAGATTTACTTCCCCTTACGTCGGTAATTTGGGCTAGGAGAGAGGCGACTTAAGTCGTTTTTTTTTTTTTAATCATCTCACCCCAAGCAAGGCATTCCACTGCCACTATTGCGCATGGGGCTACATAGGGGAAGGTAAAGAGAAGGAGTGGTTAGACATAGGGAATGTCAGGAGGAAGGTGACAGATGAGTAAGGATACCGAGGATGAGGGTTGGGCAGATGGGAAGAGTGTTTGATAGAATGGAAGCAGGTTAGTGTGTTAGGAGGTGTCTATTGACCTTACATTTACCCTCCTATGTAACTTATCGAGAAGCCCGAGGAGAATAGCAGGGGCACCCAACCAGATATGGCAGCAGTATTCAATGCACGGGCAGATGGTAGATTTATATATGTGCAGGATAGATTTAGAAGGAAAAAGCTTCCGGGCCCTACACAGAGAATCGACTTTCATAGCAGCGGATTTAGCAATGGATTCGATATAGTCATTCCATTTTAGGTCCGCAGAAAGTACATACGAAAGTCGTTTTTCGACTTTCGTATGTACTTGTCTCTAAATTTATTTGTCACTAGGCTAAACCATAAATAACCCTTCCCAGTTCTGTAATTTATTTATTAATGCATTAAAAATATTATACGGTCAATTAGAATTTATTTTAACCTTACAAACAAATACATTTTAATTTTTAATATAGTACAGAAAAAAGGTAATCTAAATTTACAAATATATATACGTACGCACTTGTTGAATGTAGAAATTTATAATTTGGCTATTTTTATATTACATCTAGAACTCTTTCGTTGTCATGAAAAAAAAGAATTATTTTGTAAGGTTAGATAACAAAATTCAGTTATTAAAATTATTCTGCGATAATAGAAAATAAATTTATCTAATCTAAACTTATTTATAAATGGATCTTTGTGTGTGTGTGTGTGTCCATTACCTATAGACTCCGAAACGGCTGAACCGATTTTCTTCAAAATTTACACAGTTGTACTATAAGCGTCTGCGAGTGTTCTTAGCTAGGCTTTGTGTCGAGGTACCCCCGATAAATATCGAAAATCGATAATCGAAAAAATCTGGTTATAGAACGAGTGGTCCGATTTTAATCAAATTTGATACACTCATAGACAAAGACATAAGACATAAGAAACGATATTCAGAAGTTTCAAGGTTGCAGTTCTTACAATAGTGCAGAAAATCGATAATATATATATATATATATATATATATATATATATATATATATATATATATAAAGGCAAGATGTTTGTGTGTGTGTCTGTTTATCTGTCGGTATGTCCTTTATACAAATCCACTATTTTTATCCGATTCTCACAAAACTTCACAAAAATATTCTTTAGGCTGAGTCTGAGCTCCAGGACCATGGATTAATTTTAAAGCTTTCATTACACCCGAGCGACGCCAGGCTATACTGCTAGTTTATGTTAAATTTACACTTTTTACATTCTGTTTATTTTCGTCGCTAACGTAGATAGCCATGGATTGTCAGCATCAACAGTAGAGTCACGTGGTTTTATGTGCTTTTAACACTTTTCTAGGGATATTACACGACTTCAATATTAGTTGCGGACATACGTAAAGTTGAATAAAATAACACACCTTATTTTTATTTTTCCCTGTGTATTTTTGACAAACAACGTATAATCGAGAACGACTTAACTCAAAACGACGTAACACGAAGGCTACCCGAATTAAAAAGCATAATAAGATAAAGAAAGTTCTGAGATGGATATATAAATATACTACCTAGAAAAAAGCCGAACATAATTGACGCCAGTGAAGCTGAATTTGAACCTCAACTGAATCAGCTTACAAGTGCAGTTCACACCACCAATTACTCCCGTCTCAATAAGAGATAAGAGAATTTGTTTGACAAATTAAACCTTGCTGCTTTCTTTCAAAAGGACCTCCAATCTGTAATTGAATGGAGTAGGGAAATGGCTCGTAAATGTTAATGCCTTCAAAACAAAGCTGCTCTCTTTTAACCACCACAGAGAAACATTGCTTCCTACAATCAAAATGGATAAAGCTAGTCTCCTAGAAAGCACCCTACTGTGCCTCCTTGGCCTTACTCTCCCAAATGATTTCAAATGCTACATTAAATCCATATCTACATCTGCTACTAAGAAGTTTTGTTCACTGTGTCGGGCCAGGAAGCTTTTTCGTCAGAATCCATCTTGCACATTTACAAATCTACCATTCGTTCGTACATTGAATACAGTTGCCATATCTGGTCTGGTGCTTCTGCTATTCATTTTGAGGTTTTTTTTTCAAAATCTAAAGGAGGATTTGCAATATAATCGATCCTGACTTGACAGTCCAACTTCAGTCACTTTCTCATCGAGCTGATGTGGCTTCCCTGTGTCTTTTTTACAAGAGATTTCTTGGAAACTGCTTTAATGATCTTTGTTCCTGGTACCTCGACGACACGTGCTACTAGATCGGTATTAAAATCCCGTCTTTTTACCGTCTAATTGGTTAAATGTAACCTATTCTTCTACAGTAATTGTTTCTTTTTTCGCACTTCTCGTTTGTGGAACTCACTTCTATTGGCATTCTTCTCTGATAGCTACAATATTCAAAAGTTTAAATGCAACTTCAGTTGCCATACTTTGTGTTCATCATGTATCTCTTATCTTTCCTTAAAACCCGGCTGTACCTTTTTTACTCTCTCACTGGAAATCTTTGTGCACCAGTAGTATTTCTGCCTTGATTGGGGTTATATATATATATATATATATATCGAATCCTGCTGGATAGCATATATATATATATATATATAAATACAAATTTATCACTATACTCGTTTCGAACCCCCCACCCGCGTATGTACACGGAAGGAAAAAATGGTTGTAAAAAAAGAAAAAGCTAAGCACATGAACATCAGCCAAAGGGATTTGGATCGAGCCAGTACGTAGTCCAAAGAAAAACCCGAGACAAGTCATCAATAAAAAAAGCGCTCAATACTTAAGCAGAGCAGAATAAGTAAATTAACCTAGTGAGCCAACAAACCTTGGTAGGTTTTTTGGCTCATTAGGTTAATTTACTTATCTATATATATATATATATATATATATATATATATATATATATAAACTTATAATTTATAAATGGAACTTTGTCTGTGTGTGTGTATGTTACCTATAGATTCCAAAATGGCTGAACCGATTTTCTTGAAAATTTACACAGTTGTATTATAAGCATCTGCAAGTGTTCTTAGCTAGGTTTGTGTCGAGGTACCCCCGATAAATATCGAAAATCGATAATCGACAAAATCGGGTTATAGAAGGAGTGGTCCGATTTTAATCAAATTCGATACACTCATAGACAAAGACATCAGAAACGATATTCAGAATTTTCAAGGTTGCAGTTTTACAATAGTGCAGAAAATTTGATATCGATACGAGGAAATCAAAATTTGACTTACATTCATTCATTTTTCTTTCAGTCTGCCGTTTCCCTTTAACTGGAAACAACTATTGCTTTTTAGTCTTTTGTGCCAACATCCAAAGGGTCTGAGCTCCAGGACCACGGATTAGATTTAAAGCTTTCATTATACCCGAGCAACGCCGGGCTATAATGCTAATATATATATATATATATTTCGAATGGAATGGTTACATTGAACCTTACGTACAACCGTATATTTGGAAACAAGAATTAATCAGCATGTACCTCCCAAAATACGATTTGGCAAAATAACATATGTTATCTTCCCTCCACAAATATGGAATTGACTATTGCTCAGCACCTAGTAAAGAATATAGCCTGTGCCAAGTCATATAGGAAAGAGTGGTTCAAAATTTTACATGTAGCTGGTTCCAATAATCATTTAAATATTTTGGAATCAGTCTACATATCTTTTATTTTTGTTTTAATCGTTTCACTCCAAGCAAGGCATTCCACTGCCACTATTGCGCTTGGGGCTACATAGGGGAAAGTAAATAGAAAGATTGGTTAGATATAGGAAATATCAGAAGCGGGGTGATATGTAGTTGGGAGGATGGGAAGAGTATTTGAAAGAATGGAAGCGAGTTATTGTGTTAGGAGGTGTCTATTGACCTTACATTTAAACTCCTGAAGATTGTAGCCGTCGGGGAAACAGTCATGTGGAAGGGAATTCCAGAGTCGGGAAGTACGAGAAAAGAAACTGTTGGAGTAGAAGTTGCGGTTGCATTTTATCGGTTTCACTGTAAAAGGGTGGGATCTAATTGCTAATCTAGTATCTCGTGCAAATTCGAACCTAGGGGGCACCAGTGATCTAAGTTCATCGAAGCAGAAGCCATGGCAGTATTTATTGAAGAGACACAGGGAAGCCACGTCGCGCAGGTGAGAGAGAGACTGCAGGCGGTCTGCCAAATCAGTATCGATCACATTACAGACCCTCCGCTGTACCTTGTCGAGAATCCCAATGAAAATAGCAGGGACACCCGACCAGATATGGCATTGCACGGGCGGATGGTAGATTTACGTAAACCTTCTCTTTGCTGACGGAAGGATAATTTGAAGTCCCTTTATTTGTTGGGGGATATTTTATTTTAATTGTCCCTCTATAATTATTTACACTCGATTTATCCTCCCCTCGTTATAAGCATATATATATTTATATGTTTATTTATTTTAACGTGTTTTCCGCACCCCTTTTTTTTTGCTCTTCATTTTCGTTGCTGTTCTTTTCTTTTAATTTATAATTCCAACGATTTTCACCTGATAGATGTTGGACGAAAGGGCTATTGAGACTTCTAATAAATTCTTTGTTTTTAAAGTAATTTATATACATATGTAATTTTTAAAAAATCGTCAAACGTTTTAATGAGTTTCACTAAAAAATTATCAATGCAATCGTTTAACCAATGCCAGCTCTTTCTTTCAGTTTCCCGGCTGGATTGATAAAGAGATATAAAATTTGGTACAAATAGGTTCATATTCACATGCAGACAGTCAGCATGTCAGTTAAGTGCCGTACGTGATGCACGGTTGGGTAATCATGTCTCAAAAAGAGACATGTCTGACTGAGCAGAAAATTTTCCCGCATTCGGTTGCCATTAACTTCTGTGCTAGACTGGCTGCCTAATCAAGTCTATAGAACTCAACTTCTGTTATTTAATGAATAACTTGAGGGATAAACGACAGATTCGCAAGGGTATTTGTGCGAATGTGAATGCATCGAATTCAACTGCAATTCGAACTCGGTTCTCCCATTTCTTGTTTCTAGCCTATACACACTGCACCACAACCACATTGAAAATACCTAATGTTGTAATCTTCGATAAACTGTATTCAAGATTTGGATATTCAGCTAAACCAGAAGTTTTTGCAACGTTACAAACAGGTTGTATATGAAATTGTCTATGTGACATTTACACTGTAACCTAGCAATCAACTGTTTTCCTGACCCAGAAACTGATTGCTCCGTCCCGTTGTTGTCACAACGTGATGATAATGATGTGAGGTGCTGTAGCTAAAAAAGAAAAAAATATTTCCCACCAGTCAAATAATGTCCGAATGCATTTCCTTTATTTAACAATCTGTATAGTGGTATATGCCTTCTTATCTTATTTTTTAAAATTGAGAATAACGAATTTAGACAAGGAATACACGTTGTTATATCTTTCTGGAATATAATGTTTTAAGAGGAGACTGGTCAAGTTATAAAGCAACCTTACAAGGTATTATCAAGAGAACATAGCGAAGAGACTATAAAAAAGAAGTCTTTGCTACCTAATAGCAGGGTGAATTTTTAGCCGGGATTAAAAACACGTTAACAATTAATCTTATAACAGGATATGGGATTATATTTGACATGGCTGGAGAAAAGTCAGTTAAGTGCCATGCGTGATACACGCTTTGGGCGATTATGTCTCGAAAGAGATATGACTGACTAGGCAGAAGATTATTCCGCAGTAGGTTGCCATCGTTTTCTGCAATAGACTGGTTGCCAAAACAAGGCTATAGAACCCAATCTGTCCTATTATTTACCCCATAACTGGAGGGAAGAGACGGATTAATACCTTTGCCAAGAGTATTTGTGCACAAAGGAATGCAAGGAATTCAGCTCTGATTCGAACTCGGCTCCCCGACTTGTCGCTCCGAGTTGAAGAAAGGTACGGGAAAGAAAATTCAGGGTGACGTCTGACATAACATTTATGAAGAAAATAAACAAATAAAAAAATCGTCTTTTCTTGGGAAATATCTGAATAATTATAGATAGTGTCTAGTTTACCATTTGTTTATAGTTCTGAGATTTAGGTATTACTAGCAGTATAACACGGCATTGCTCGGGTCTAATGAAAGCTTTAAAACTAATCTATGGTCCTGGAGCTCAGACTCTTTGGACGTTGGCACGAAAGACTAAAAGCAATAGTTGTTTCCAGTTAAAGCGAAACCGTAGACTGAAAGAAAAATGAATGGATGTAAGTGAAATTTTGATTTCCTGGTATCGATATCAAATAAGTTTGTTTCGTCGTAAACCGAATTTTTAAGGCTAAATAAGTCCTCTGAGTAAATGGTATCATGGCTGAGACTAAGAACTACAATTATACCTGCTTAGAGCCAAAAACCGAAGCAAAATCTAAAATAAAAGGGTTGAAAAAATAGAGACATACAGGCAGATAAACAGACACACACACAAACATCTTGCCTTATGTATATATATATTATCGATTTTCTGCACTATTGTAAGAACTGCAACCTTGAAACTCCTGAATATCGTTTCTTATGATTTTGTCAATGAGTGTATTAAATTTGATTAAAATCGGACCACTCGTTCTATAACCCGATTTTTTCGATTATCGATATTTATCAGGGGTACCGCGACACAAAACGAAGCTAAGAACACTCGCTGACGCTTATAGTACAACTGTGTAAATTTTCAAGGAAATCGGTTCAGCCGTTTCGGAGTCTATAGGTAACGGACACACACACACACACACACACACACACACACACACACACACACACACACAGATCCATTTATAAATAAGTTTAGATAATTATTTACATTATTTACATTGTCCGGATTTATCACAATCCTTTTTGCCGTATTCATGGCATTTCGGTCGTTGTACGCTCCGGCCTTTTTCAGGTGGTTATAATTTCGAATTGAACCCTTTATTTCGATCACTGGAGTATATTGTTCCAGTTCCTTGAGTCATGCCACAATCGGATGTCTTCTTTGCAATTATTCGTTTTTGCCTGCAGAATTTCACGAGATCCTGGAGAATTCTTCGCGGAAAATAAAAATAAAAAAGATAAGTGATGGAATTTCTAATGAAACGCATCTGCCAAGCTAGAGAGTTAAAGATTTGTAGCCATTGTTTTAATCTCTAATCAAAGCTGGATTAATCGGTTTCGATTCAGTCAGTGACTTACGTGCAATTAGTAAAAAAGAGGCGATTTACTGTTGTTCGTATTCAACTCCTACAATCTAAGTTTCGAACGTCGGAGAGTAAGTAAATACAAAAATATAATCTTAGAGTAAATTAGATCAGTTTCAAATCTTATTAAAGATCAGTTTTCAAATAAGAATTGAATCATTGCAGTTTTCTTCTAACATGTTAACAACGTTCATAATTTGTACGATCTAACTACATTGTGATCTAACTCTGATTAATGCTACGTCATACGAGAAAATATAAAGTGTATACAGTGTATGGGTATGTATTTGAAATCTATCACAATGCGTTTAGTAAAATAAAGGAAAGTAAAGAAGGTGTTGGGTATTACCTATTTATTATTCATTAATATTTCGAGATCAGAATCTCCTCTTCAGAATGGTGAGTGAGCTTGACTTCACGTCCGCTGGCGGACCGTGCCACTGCTGTCGTTAATTGTAGTAAGTATTTATTCCTATATATATATATAGTATATGGGTAGGTATTTGAAGACTACCGCAATGCATTTAGTATAATAAAGGAAAGTAAAGAAGGTGTTGGGTATTACCTATTTATTATTCACTAATATTTCGAGATCAGAATCTCATCTTCAGAATAGTGGGTGAGCTTGAGTTCACGCCCGCGAGCGGACCGTTCCACTGCTGTCGTTAATTGTAGTGAGTATGTGTTCCTATATATATATATATATATATATATATACATATATATATATATATATATATATATATATATATATATATATATATATATATATATGGTGTATGGGTAGGTATTTGAAGCCTATCACAAGCGTTTAGTATAATAAAGGAAGGTAAAGAAGATGTTGGGTATTACCTATTTATTATTCATTAATATTTCAAGATCAGAATCTCATCTTCAGAATGATAGGAGAGCTTGATTTCACAGTTATATAACAGTGATATTAAAAAAGAAAAAAATGTCATACTTTTTTCACTGATGGCATTAAATACGAAAAACACATTACCTTTTTACTTTCTTCTCTTGTTGAATAACATTCCTGATAAATCATTTTCAGTTTTCAAAAAGTAAAAGAAGAAAATAGGGGAAAAAAATGAAGGAAAGACTAGACAAAGATTTTTGCGATTCTCATTTTGTTCTATTTATAAAACCCATTGGGGGTCTCAGATGAAACAAATATATAATCAATATCGATCTCATTTCTATTTGTGTCTCTTTGCTTTTTTGTATTGTTATCGTCGGGGAAAGTTTAATATTTTATTTCTATGTTTCTATCTAACCCGTGTAATTTATTAGCTTAGTAGTGGCGTGAAAAGCCAATCAATTGAATAATAATAATAATAATAATAATAATAATAATAATAATAATAATAATGCTGATGATGATGATGATGATGATGATGATGATGATGATGATAATAATAACTGCAAGAGAATGGAATAAACATCGCCCAAACCCATACTTATTACAATTTTATGAGACTTTACAATACACACAGACAAAATAATCAAATATAATCGCCCAGACACAGTGATCATAAACCACAAAAACAGTATGTACTTTCTTTTTTGATATGGAGATTGTAATGTATCTTTTAAAATCTTATCTATCTATCTATCTATCTATCTATCTATCTATCTATCTATCTATCTATCTATCTACCTATCTATCTATCTATCTACAAGGATCTTTAAGTAGAAGTTGAAAATATATAGCACATGAGGAGATCAATGTTGTAGTTAGAGCCCTCGGATTGATTACAAATGTTTTCGATAGACTTATTGAAGGTATTCCTGGTTGTCTATGCCCTAAAGAAATACAAAAATTGGACTCAAAAATACAGTTGAGACATTATGAATAGTTTTATCCATGTACAATATGTGATTTTAGGCTATTTTCTTATTTGAAAAAAAAATCCTTTAAGGAAATTGGAATGTAGCAAAAACCGAATAAAACAACAACAACAACAACAATAATAATAATAATAATAATAATAATAATAATAATATCTACACAGACAGAAACATTGAAGCAAATAGGCTGGACATTATTGTTAAAAACCAGAAAGAAAAATGGTCTATTAATTGATATGGCTTGTCCAGCGGATTGTATCATAGCAACCAGGAAATTCAAAAAGCTGTCAAAATATAAAGACCTGGAAATTGACAAAAATGTGGAAATTGAAAACAAGTGTTGTGCCAGTGATAGTAGGTGCACTTGGAATGATAAAAAATAGTAGGTGCACTTGGAACAAAACAACACATCGAAACCCCAGCTTAAGAGATATACAAAAAATTGTCTTATTAAGTACAGCCCACACAGTAAGGGAAACTTTGTCTATATATTGCTAGGGATGATAAGGGAGATAGAAAAACATGAAATGCATCCATAACAACACGCCACGACCTGTCTTAGGTCTTCCCGCAGACTTGATTGGTAGTGCAACCATAGCAGATTCCGAAATATGAAGAAAAATGACATAATAATAATAAAACTGGTAATTTTTCTTAAAAACAAACAATAAAACAAACAGGAAAAATACGACGAAAAACAGTTTGATACAATTTCTGCGATATTCTTTCTTAGAAAGAATACTTATTTATTTATTTATTTACTTTTATTCATTTATTTATTGATAACCTTATTTTCGACGACTTAAATGAAGATATGACTAAATATTATACAGTAGGTGAACAAATTATTTTCAAATTTCACAACAGTAATAAACTTAAACGTATGTCAACTTTTACTTTTCCATTAATTTTTTTTTTCTTTCTTAACAATTATTTGTGTTACAAGGACTAAATGATGGTAGCAACATTTTCTTAAATAAAATAACCTGTAGTGATGTTTTTTTTTGTTTCGTTCAACTGCTGTTACGTCCAAGTTTTTTTTTTAACTAGCGTCTTTCTCTAGGATTTTTTTTCCATACGAAATTTTGTTTTACTATTTTAACGTAAGCCTAAATTTTTCTTCGTATATTATTAATTGATCTGTTTCTTCTTTAAATGATCCTAATAGATTCATCAAGTAGTTTTCTTATTGTTCATATTCCTCTTAGTCGTTGATATTTCGAAATATTTTTTTAGATATAATTTTTCTTAAAACAAAAACCAAAACAAAAGAACAGGAAAAATACGATGAAAAACAGTTTAATACAATGTCTACGATATTCTTTCTAAGAAAGAATACGTATTTATATATTTATTCATTTTATTTATTTTTCATTTGATAACCCTGCTATTTTCGACGTCTTTAATGAAAAAATAACTGAATAGTGGACGAACAAATTATCAGTTTTAAATTTCACAGCAGTAATAAAATTAAACGTATGTTAACTTTTTCTTTTCCATTAATTTTTTTTCTTAATTATTTTTTTACAAGGACTAGTGATGGTAGCAACATTTTTTTTTAACAAAATTATCTAGTGTAGTGATGTTTTGTTTCGTTGAGCGGTGGTTACGTCCAGGTTTATTTATTTATTTTTTTTTTAACCACCGTCTTTCTCTATGAATTCCAATCGCGTCTCTATCGACTGTCGCTTGGCAACCCATTTAGGAGAAAGAAAACTCCGAAACAACCCGCAACTCAAAGTGTTAATCGTGCCGAGGAGTGAAGGGCTACTGCATTATGAGGTCACAAACGATCCCCTACAAGCTTCGGAACCCTGTTTTTAAAAGACCGTTACCCAAACTACCGGGCAACTTTAGACAGACTTGTGGACCCGTGCGTCACTCGTGGGAAAATATGAAAGTTACAAATAGAAATAAAAAGTCCAGTATGGCTCTTCCAGTGGATAAACAGGGAGCCCGACCTTCAGGAGGGAACCTACCTGAGGTAAAAAAATCTGACATAGGAACAAACTCCTATACAAAGAATGAATTATCAGGTCTCCACAACCAGGATAATCAAAATAATGGCCATGAAAATTCTCCTGCTAGATCTATAACCGTATATTTAAAGAAAGAAAAAATTAAATATTCTCGTGAGAAGTACAAAGTAGTTATGGCTGCATTTCATGAAGCGTTACTCAAACCTAAAAAAAAACCATTTTTCTCCAAACATATGACATTTGGCGAGAAAAGGTTGGACAAACAAATAGAAATTATATTGATGAAAATAAATTAGCCAATGTACATTATACGAAATAACAAATTGACAGAGGCTGAAATTAATGAGATTAAAAGAATTGTAACCAGAATAGACGAATCAACAAAATATGAAAAGGAACAGAAATCAGAAATAAAAAGTAGTAACATCACACAAGCCACAGGTCATAATGTAGAAACCGTGATACACACAAATCACTGTGAAGATAATGCTGTCAGTTTAGAAGTGCTGGAATGGTGTGATCAGAGTCAGTTAAAAACGGTAATAAAACGTGTTCAAAACACATTGAACAGAATTATTTTACGGAAAACAAGAACAGTATACAAGAAGCCAAAGAAGAAATCAAGAACCATATAAGTCAGATACAAAGTATTGCAATGAATGCACGAGAACTCTCAAAATTACAACCAACAAAGTATAACCTCGAAACTATTAAGCTCTAAAATGTAGCACTCAAATTAATTTTGGATAAAGAAGACACTCATATTAATATCAATGAAGCAATATAGGCATCAGCAATAGCAGCAACAAAAAAATTGAACATAAAATTCAAAACAAGGCAGTCTCGCAGACATGAAGATCCACCTTGGAAAAGAAAAATAGAAAAAGAAATCGAACAACTTAGAAGTGAAGTATCAGTACTGGATGAACTGACTAGAGGAATAAATGTAAGAACTAGGAAAAGCAGAAGAGTCGGAAGAAAATACATTAGAAATGAAAATGAAGTCCTATCAACTAAGGAAAAAATAAAGCAAACAATACAACTGAAGGCTCAAAGAATAAGACGCTGTGAGAAAAGATGAAGATTCTACAGACAAAACAAGATTTTTCAAACCGATGCAAAAAATTTTACAGGGAATTAGGTAAAAAAAGAATTGAAGTGACAGTCCCCCCAAAATGGAAGAAGTTATACAGTTCTGGGAATAAATATGGGCTTGCCCTAAAGAACATAACAAAGAACTAGACTGGATTGCACAAGAGATAGAACGAATGAAAAATAAATCAGAACAGGCATGGGCTGGAATCACAGAAGAGGATGTTAAATGTGCATTGAAAAATAGCACACAATTGGAAATTTCCAAGAATAGATAAAATTCTTAAGTTTTGACTAGATTATTTAAATACAGCACATAAAAACCAGCCAAAGAACTTCAAGAAATGGTTAACGATCTCACTAAAATTCCTGCATGGATGACCAAAGGAATTACATTTTTTCTACCCAAGAATAGTGACACAAATAACTCGAACATCTACAGACTAATTACATGCCTTCCGACAACATACAAACTATTAACATCTATTTTAACAAAACAAACATATTTCTTCAAGGAAAGAAATGACATACTACCGTTTGAACAAAAAGGATGCAAACGTGGCTGGTTCGGATGTAAAGACTAATTACTTATTAATAGGAAGATCCTGAAAAACTGTTTCAATGCAAAGAAAAATCTTAGTCTGGCCTGGATAGATTTTCGTAAAGCATTCGATAGTGTACCACATTCCTGGATCTTAAAAACTTTAAATATTTACATGGTATCACTCGTCATCATCGATTTCATCAAATAATGTATGTCGATAAGGAAAACAACACTTTACCTCAATCATATTAATGGAACCTTTAAGTCTGGTGAAATAAACATCAACAGACGTATATTTCAAGGTGACTCGCTGTCGCCCTTACTATTTTGCATATCATTAATAGCACTAACCAGTTAACTTAATAAGACAGAATGTGGTTATAAAATAGCTGATAAGGAAATAAATCATCTATTTTACATGGTTGACTTAAAGTTGTATGCTAAGAATGATATTGAGCTGGAAGGTCTTCTGCAAACTGTAAAATGCTTCAGTGAAGACATTGGAATGAAATTCAATTTGAATAAATGTGCTAAAGCCACAGTTTTACGAGGATCGCTACAACAAACATCTTCCATTAACTTAGACACTGCTGTGAGAATAAAAGATTTAAGCCAGAAGAAGCCTAGGTGTAAATGAGAGTGAAAACATTCAACATAAAATAATGAAAGAAATAGTGCGTAAAGAGTACTATAGAAGGCTACGAATGATATTACAAACTTAATTGAATTCTCAGAACAGAATTATGGCCATTAATAGCCTTGCCATCCCAGTTGTCCAATATAGTTTCAACACCTTAAACTGGACTCTAAACGACATCATACGAATGGATTCTAAAACAAGAAAGCTTCTTTCTAAGCATAAGATGCATCATTCAAAGGCTGATGTAGACCGTCTATACATACCCCGTAAAGAAGGTGGAAGGGGTCTTATTCAGCTGGAATTGTCATACAAGACAACAACTATTGGCTTACTAACATACATAGAAACAACAAAGGACTGGATGGTACAATTAGTCAAACAACATGAAAACAGAAAGAAAAAATATTCAATAATGAAAGAAGACAGTAAGGATTTACATTTAGTAGATACTGTTAAAAAGCAAAACAGAAGCCAAGAACGAACTATTGCGGCAAAAAATATGAAAAAGAAAGCAAGGATAAAGCTCTTGAACAGATGAAACAACGCTGGCAAGACAAACCTCTGCATGGCCAATATTCAGTGGCAAAAGACTACATATATTTGGAAAAAATACAAAAAGAAATCAGAACCTGAATAAATTGAATCCCTAAATTGAAAAGATATTAAAGATGCATCAAAACAAATCAGTCCTCTAGGTCTTCTAGGGTATAATTCGAAAAGAAAACTCTGGAGGGCCAAAATTCATTAAGGGCAATCAATCCTGATAGAGATCAAGCACTTATCTGTCAATGACTGACAGACTGGTTTCAAACTTGAAATTAAAGCACTCGTAATTGCTTTTTCTGATCATTTTCTATCAATCAGGAATTATCAGTGTAACATCCTGAGACCTAATAGTAGACACATCCCTGATCAATGAACCAAATCATATCTGGGTGAGTCCGATTGACGCTAACGGATTACTTGTAATGTCATGATAACCCAATACATGTACTGGTGAAAGTGTCACGAATTCATCCCTCCATGACAAAGAGAATTGGTTGAAGTATTAACCACCACAAGTTGTATAGAATGAAGTGGTTAACATTGTGTGGAATGTCAGCATTCAGACTGATAGAAAAATAAATGCAAATAAACCAAACATAATTTGAAAATTCCTGTTGAAAACACTTGTCCTACCAACAAATACGTTTTTGAAAACGATTAGAACTAAATAAATACAAGGATTTTGAGATATTAATCATTCAAATGTGGCATTGTATGACAACGATATTCGCCTGTTGTTATCGGGGCTTTTGGCAATGATATTACAAAGAGCGCGCATATATGTGTAGAGCTTACTCCTCGTCAATAAATGAACTGAGAAATATTTTACTCATGGGTGCTTGTTACACTTGCGTAATCTCCATATAGTAACCACTATTATATAATTTCTTCCTGATTGTCTGACACTTCATCTGATACAAAGAAATTTCCATCTGTCGAAGTCCCTAAGAAAAACGCAACAACAACAACAACAACAATAATAATAATAACAATAATAATAATAATAATAATAATAATAATAATAATGTTGTCGATTCCGTGAATGGGAACCGCACAAAATAAATGAACAACAACCAAAATTTGAAATAGAAAAATAAGTGTATTAATGTAAAGTTACAAACTTGGAAGCAGGTTAGTAATCCAGGAATACAGTTAGTACGAAGTATATATTCAAGTCTCTGAAGCGAAGCCGTAGTATGTTTAGTAAGTCCACGTCAGAAGCTGACGGGTGCTGTATAATAATCTTTCTACTGAGTGGAGCTCAGAGCTACTATGAACTACTGACCCTGTATTCACCGTGAAACCTTGCGATCTCGCGGTATGTTCCGGTATCGGTCGGTATCTCTCGGATCTGACGTATCTCACTCTGGCAGGAGTATATGTATACTCAAGTCGAGTCCATTATCATAAAAAGGGGGAGATCCCACAACAACAACAAATAATAATAATAATAAACAACATTATACTCTAAAAATACGGATATAACGTATTTCGTTTCTGGATAAATGCTACGCGGCCGACGAATGGACGCTTAATTGAAAATATTTAAACTTCACGATGGAGGTGTTTCATTCGTTTTGATGCGTTTTTTTTTTGCGTTACAAGAAAAACAACAGTCGTTTTAAGATTCATAATCTTTTGTAAATTTATATATTTTATAGTATTTACATTATTCGGACTATTGACCCCATCTTTGTTGCCATTTTTACGACGTTTCAGCCGTTGCACATTCCGGAATAAGAATTTTGAACCGAACCGTTTATTACAATTAGTGGGGTATATGATCTTCATTCCTTGCATAGTACAGCATCTTCTGGTAGTCATAAGTTATTTCCCACTAACCCTGTAAGATACTTGTTCACCAGTGCTGTAGCCTGGTATTGAACTAGCAACACATTAGGGTCAAGTCAAAGGAACAAAGCAACGTCTATATGCATTGGACCAAGAACAACAGTATTTTTGGGACTTATAAGCCTAATGTTCAGTAAACCTTATTTTACCAGAGTTCATATTGCAATTTTTAAATATTAATGGTTTTCTCTAGTATTTGGTACCAGAGCTCATATTGCAATTTCGACACTAAAGATTTTCTCTGGCACTCCATATTACTGGTTACAATATTGTGTTCATCTCTATGCTTGGTCGGCTCAGGAGATTTTTAAAACCTAGCATATGTGCTGATTTTACGTTGTTTCCAGTGGCGTTCTCTATCTATTATTTCAACTTCATCCCATAGGGGGCAGTGATCTCCTTTCTCCCTCCATATGTGGTCAACTACGTCTGATTTTTCTATCTCCCCTCAAGTTACGGCCTTGAGATGCTCTTGTGCTTTGTGATGCAGTGGATAATAAACTCGGAACGACAAATCGTGGAGCCGAGTTCGAATTCCAGTTGAACTCTTTGCATTCATTTACGCACAAATACCCCTGCGAAAGATATCAATCCGTTTTTTTCCTTCCAGTAATGGGTTAAATAATAGGACAGACTAGGTTCTATAGCCTTGACTGGCAACTAGTCTACCGCAGAAAGCAGTAGAAACCTACTGCGGGATAATATTCTGCTTAGTCAGTCATGTCTCTTTCGAGACATGATCGCCCAAAACGTGTATCACGGATGGCACTTAACTGAATGACTGACTGATGTTCTTGTAGCCTAACTTTAAGGGAGCGGCCTTTTTCTTCTTTATATTTGTTTCCACACTTACATGGAATGGCGTATACAGAGTCCTTAGCCATGTTCTCTTCTGTTGGGGTGGGGTCTTCCTAGCACCTAAAGAAGGCCAGACCGTACAACGGTCAAAATGTCTTACAAATGGCAACAAAGATGAGGAAAATAGTCCGAATAATGTAAATACTTTACATACTACCTCATCGCAGAAATATAGACAAACATTATATACTTTTATTTTTGAAAAAGAAAAAGAAAAAAGGAAAATGATAAGTTAGAGAAGACCCATATTATCAAATATTGTTGAACAATGTTAAACTGTATCTTTTCTCTTTTTTTTCTTAACTTTCCCTCTTCTCTTAAGTGTAACAATACTAAAAATACTACTACTACTACTACTACTACTACTACTACTAATAATAATAATAATAATAATAATAACTAGCAGAACTCGGGGAATTTCCACGGAAGGATAATTAAAATTTCCTGGAAAAAATTTACTTTGTCATACTAGAAATGATATTAACGTCCTAATGAATAAAACAAATTAATAAAATAATAAAATTTTAAAAGACTTTTTTCATTTATTATTATTATTATTATTAAATAATTAAATAATATATAAAGTTTAAAAAATATTTTTTAAATCTTCAAAGAATCGATTGCAAGTAGACTTTTTAGTTAAGAATTGATGATTATATTGCCTATCTAAAATTGAAAAGTTCAATAAAAGTCATTTTATTATTAATTGAAAAAAATATTTTCTTCTGAGTATAATGTCCCTAATAGTTATCATTTATTCCAGCAATTAAAAGCTTTTCAAATTAAATTATATCAGAGTTTTATTACATTTTTTATTTTATTCTTCGGAGAAAATCTTCGGATAATAATTGCAAACTTAAAATAAAAAATAGATGATTTATATTCCCTAATGAGTCCTGCGTTGAACAAATAAAACACAGTTTAGCCATCAATATAAAATTTATTAAGATTTCATGGATTTACGTTGGGTGGGGGGGTAACAGATGTAAAAAAATATATTTTTATGAAGATTTTTAAAAATAATAATTTAAAAAATAATTTCATTCATTTGTAAATGAGTTCTGATAGTTTCATTAAAATCTGACGATTATTTGATTTTTGCGAGAATTTACAAATTAATCTGTTTCTCACCGAAAAAAGGTGATGTAATCATTATGTTTCCATTGTAAAACAGTCGTAACGTTTCTTTAGCCGGTAACTCAAGTCAAAACAAAACTTTCTTACAAAATTTCGAAAATGTTAGAAGGGATTAAAAATTAAAAAAAAATAATTAAAGTTACTTTAAAGGCTCCTGTGCCAATTGTAAACAGAAAAACCAACTGAGTAATGGCCAAGGGTGTAGAGGCCAGAAATCTCGTTATTAGGTCGCGCGATACGACAACAAACTTACGTATTTTGACTATATTGTACAGTGCACACACACACAATGACTATACAACCACCAGCTTAAGCTGCTACTGATACGATAATGCTATAGGCTCTCTCCTCCTACTCTCTCACTCTTTAATACCTTTCCGTTTGGCAAAGGTGAGCGAAAGGCTGAGGAGAGTAACAATATAGAGGGAAAGGAAAAGCTCGTATAGCGAGTGTGGTTTAACGGACGGGCGAAACTGACTAAGGAAGGAACAAAGAGAATTATAGTACAGATAATAATAATTATGGAAAATCTGTAAACAAACACCGGTATGAACATCACCCAGCACCGATTACAGAAATAAAAGATGTCACCATTCTATGGAATTACATCATCTACACAGTCAGAAAAATTGAAGCAAATAGGCTGGAAATTATTGTTAAAAACCAAAAAGCAAAAAAACTTGCTTATTAATTGATATGGCTTGTCCAACGGATTGTAACATAGCAACCAACGAGTTCGAAAAACTGTCAAAATTTAAAGACCTGGAAATTGAAATAGAAAAAATGTGGAAAACAAGTATCGTACCAGTGATAGTGGGTGCACTTGGAATGATAAAAAATGGAACAAAACAACACATTGATAGAATCCCTGGAAACCCCAGGTTAAGAGATATACAAAAAATTGTCTTGTTACGTAAAACCCAAACACTAAAAAGAACTTTGTCTATGTAACGCTAGGGATGTTTGGGAGATAAGAAAAAATATGAAATGGAACCATAACAACACACCACGACCTGCTTTAGGTCTTCCTGCAGACTTGGTAGGTAGTGCGACCATTGCAGAAATCGATTTATAATGAAAAATTACATAATAATTATAATTTAACTTCGTTTAAATGCAGTCAATTACTGGCTCATTCATCTTCTTTATGCAGTGTTAATTCAAGACGTTGGCGATCATGGCTCTCCGCTATTTCCTCTCTTTGCAGCTCTTAAAATAATTATATTTGAATTATTTTTCCTAAATTTTGCCCTGCAATCCACTTACTCAAATTCATTAAGTAGGTTATGCGGTTTTCAGCTGTCTCTGTTGCCTTTAATCTGTCCTGCGTGGATCAAATATTCGAAGCCCACTTTCCTTATAATCTCCCCTAAAAATTCCAACTGTCTCTTTCTCATTATAAGTTCAATTTTTGTTTCCATTTTCTCTAAAACATTGTCGTTTATCAGATGTTCAGTCGACGGTATTCACATCATCTTACTGTAGAGTAACATTTCTGTTGCTTTATTTGTGATCAAATTGTCCAGCATTCACTGCCATACAGAAGGACAGATATCACATAATAGTACAGTATTATTTTCTCAAACTATTTAGTATTTTTTATTGGATTCGCCTTGTGGTGCAGGATGTCCGTTGTGATGTAATGGCTTTCGGCTTGGAATTAGAAATCGGAGAGCCGAGTTCGAATTGCAATTGAATTCGCTGCGATCATTTACGCCCAAGTATCATTGGAAAATTAAGAATCCATTTCTTCTAATTCCAGATACGAGTTGAATTGCAAGAAAAATTAGGTTAATAACCTTGGTTGGCAACCAGTCTACCGCAGAAAGAAATAACAAACTACCGCGAAAAAAAATCTGATGTTATAAATTGAAAAAGACATGATCGACTAGGCTTTTATCAGGAATGGCAATTTAATGATTGACTCTTTTCTCTGCTTTAACGAGGTTATAAGGACGCGTTCCAAAAGCTGAGTAAAGTACTAACACACAGGAAATTTTAACTAGAAACAAAGAAAAGAGTGCTGGATTGCTATGTGATGTTAGTTCTTCAATACGGCAGCGAATGCTGGAAAATATCATCGAAAATGAGGACGAAACTGGAAGCAGCGGAAATGTGGTTCTACAGAAGGATGCTGCGGATATCGTGGACTGAGCATGCAAGCAACGATGTGGTGTTAGAAAGAATGGCAACGAAAAGGAAATTAATAGTGAGCATCAGAAAGAGACAACTGAAGTTCCTGGGACACGCAATGAGGATGGAAAGCCTGGGAACCTGACACTAACTGGCCAGATAGAAGGAAAGAGAGACAGAGGAAGGCAGCGGATAACATATCTGCAGGGTCTGATCAGGTGGATGACGGAACGTGGGTTGCCAGGAGTAACAGGAGCAAGCATACTTGGAGCCACAAGGGATAGGGAGACGTTGAGAACCATGATCGCCTACCTCTTGAAGAGACAGGGCACATAGAAGAAGAAGAATACTTGCTTAGGTTTTACAGCCTGTATTTTGATATCCCAATGCGCCTTCATATTTTACGGATGATCAGGATGAAGGAAAGGCTTGAGGCAGAAGAAATGTGGTTTTACAGAAGGATGCTGAGGATACCACGGACGGAGTATTTGACTAACTTCGAGTTGTTGGAGAGAATGGAAACAAGGAGAAAACTCATGCTTGACATAAGGAAGAGACAGCTAAAGTCTTTTGGGACATGTAATGAGGAAGGAGGGTTTGGAATATTTAAAACTCACAGGAGAGATGGAAAGAGTGACAGACGAAAGCAGCGTGAGACATACTTGATAGGCCTGAGCAAATGGATGGCAGAATAGAGTTTGGAAGAATTTTGAGAGTAACAAAATACAGAGCCAAGTGGAAGTCTATGATCGCCTACGTCCCAAAGGGACACTGCACATGAAGAAGAAGATTATAAAACAGTTCAGTATTCTTTTCTTTGCTTCTAACCGAAATTATTTTTAATACTTTGCTTAGCTTTTGAAAGGACTCTTTCGCTATCCGACTATGATTTAAGGCAACAGGAGTTTTAATCGATATACACTACCGGCCATAATTATTAGGCCACTCCAGTGTTTAAAAAGGAAATTATACTATTTTTAGTACTTATTGTCAAGTGAATAATTGTAAATGAAAATAAAATGGTTCTTTTGTTAATACTGCACAATAACATGTGCATCAAATGAATTTATAAATATTTAATAATTACCTATATTGCAGTTTCATCAATGGAAGAATGAAGAACATTTACAGTAATTTGGACGAGTTCATCTTTGATTTCTTGCCTTGTAAAATTTTGCAAAGTAATAATAACAAAAGAACCATTCCATTTTCATTTAGAATTATCCACTTGACAATAAATACTAAAAATAGTATGAAATACAACATTAAAAAAAAAAAAAACTTGGGTGGTCTAATAATTATGGCCGCTAGTGTACATATTTTATTTCACAAAAAAGCAGGTCACCAAAGACTTTATTGCTATATGTATTATCATTTGTGACTGTACCAATTGTTTCGATAAGAGCCACAATTTTTAGATCTCATTTGTTGTTTCTTATACTTTCTTCTTTGTCTTCTGAATTACGGCCATATAACGTTAAAACACCGGTTCTCCTTAGATCCCTGTAGTTACGATGGGTAGAGCCTAGTCAGTAACTGGTTTGTGAGAACGCTTAGGAATACAAGGTCATGGAAACCTGGATGTGCAACTGGTATAGTTTATGGCCAGATCATGATGAAACACTGATTCTCACCCGCTCACCGAAGTAAAGCTACTATGTTAGCTAGATGTTTTATGGCTTGTGAATACTAAGGTGCTGTTAGATTGGATGTGCGGGAGGATTAATAAATTATGGCCCGGAAGAGAGATCAGGTCACCGAGTTCAAATGGAAAGGAGTTCCACCTGCGGGAAGTGTTAGAAAAGAAACTGTTAAGTCGAAGAGGAGGTTATTTCAAAGAGAAAAAAGTAGGACCTAGAATCTAATTGGAATTCAAACTTAAATTCTTGTGGTCGAGGCCCCAGGGAAAAAGCTCGTCAAAGAAGTTGCTATGAAAGTATTTGTAGAAACGACAGAGGGAGTCCACATTGGTGAGTTTGGAGTAGATAGATCTATCTATCGCCCGGTTCACACTCCACCCACGTCTATTGAACAGGTGTAGAGGCTCATCCCTTGTTCCCTGTTTAGGATGTGGTTTCCGGCTTTCTCTTTTCCAATCTTTTCACTATTACACAGTCCCCTGCACATCAGTGGCGTTACCGACTTGCTCGGGGTGATACGATTAAAAAAAAAGTGACTGAATTCGAGACGCCAAATCAGGATTGATTACATTGCATATCTGTTATGGTGCCCTTTTACGAGGAATGAACTCTTCCTCTGACTATATACAATTACCTGTGTGACTTCCGGAACGCAGTTAGAGACGACAGTCGACAGCAGTTAAGGACAGCTACTAGTTAGGCAATACGCAGCGTAAATGTACCGTTCGGAATTACTTATTTCTATTAACTATTATTAGCACTTACTTTGTACATATTGTTATTATACTAATACATTGTTTTGAACCTATCTTCTGTGTTCCGTGTCTTACTTCCGGCCAAACTGGTCAGTACAACTTTGCGGCGAAGTTTCACCGCAACAACTTCACAACAAATTGACAACGAAACTCCACAACAATATCCTACTTTGAATATCAGAAGCACCAGAGTAAATATGGCAGCAGTATTCAATGCATTGACGAATCGTAAATTTATAAATGGGTAAAATAAACTCTGACAAGAAAAAACCTTTCTAGAACATCACAGGTTCCCAGCTCTCCTTACAGATGATACAGTTATTAATTCGATGTATTCGTTTAACTTGAAAAAGTAAGGCCAATGAGGCACAGTTTGTACCCCTACCTTGGAAACTAGCATCAGCCATAGACAGGAAAGTTTATTATTATAGTGGTTAAAGACGAGCAGTTTTGCCTGGAAGCATTAAAATTTTCCGGTCATTTCCTGATCTAGTTAACAATTGAATGGAGGTCATTTTCACGAGCCGAAACCAGATTTTATATTGAGACTTCAGCAAATGGTAGCGTCATCTGTATAAATGTTTACTTGGGAACTGATGACATCAGGAAGATCATTGATAAAGACCAGAAACAGCGTAGGACATACAAGAGCGTGTTGGGGGCACCCTCACGGTTGTGAAGGTTAAAAAGGAACATAATTTGACGATTTCATAGAAACGATTGGATTAAATCAAATAACCGTAGCCCTGCTGAAGGTCAGCATGCATAACCCTGTTAGATGACTTCTAGATATATAGAGCCACAACTCGAAGCGGAATTGGAAGCCATATTGGTTGTCAGAGAATAGGTCATGATATTTGAGATGCTTAATCAATTCAGTATTAATTAGAGTCTCGAATAATTTGCTGAAAAAGTTTTTAAAGACTAAAAAGAGCGATAGTTAGAGGGGTCAGAGTGTTCTCTTAAAAATTTGAACTACAGCGGAGGACTTGGAAAACAGGAAGCAGACAGTCAATATTTGTAGATTGGGGAGAGGACTGAATCCAGGTCGGAGGCATATTTCTTTAGAACTACGTCTGGAATACAATCATCTACGTTTGCTTTATGGAAGAAATTATGCCAGAGACAAGAGATGGGGGGGGGTATACACATATCACTGAGTCAGTCAGTTAAGTGTCATACGTGATACACGCTTTGGGCGATCATGTCTCAAAGAAGACATAACTGACTGGGCAGAAGATTATCCCGCAGTAGGTTGACATTGCTTTCTGCGGTAGACTGGTTGCCAGCCAAGGCTATAGAATCCAATCTGTCCTGTTATTTGACTCATAACTAATGGAAGAAGATATGAATTATATTAATAGTGGGTCATCAGTTTATGACTTCAAGACAATAGAAAATCGATCGCCCACTTTATGCCCAGTAGCAGATTTAATCATGTTTCCATTCAGTCAGTCAGTCAGTCAGTCAAGTGCCATACGTAATACACGATTTGGGCGATCATGTCTCGAAAGACTGACTGGGCAGAAGATTATCCCGCAGTAGGTTGCCATTGCGTTCTGAGGTAGACCGTTTGCCAGCCAAGGCTATAGAACCAAATCTGTCCTACTAGTTAACCCATAACGGGAGGGAAGAGACGGATTAATACCTTTCCCGAGGGTATTTGTGCGTAAGTGAATGCCAGGGATTCAACTGGAATTCGAACTCGATATACACTGCACCATAACGCACATCCTATCACTAAGTAAAGCCTCTATTCTAGGTAGAAAATCGGGTGTGGCCACCGTTGATGTGCCAAATGTTGAGTCTGAAGTGAATTTCCATTGTTACCTTCTATCAGCAAACAGTAACTTTATTTAATTTACGACATGCTTACACTCATTACGAGCAGAGACAAAGAAATCTCTTGTAATCCGACGTGTAACACCGGGACATCCACAAGAATTGATCCCTGGCTGCAGCTAAGATCGAGGTTGAACTAGGAATTTCCTTGCTAGAATGAAAGTGTCAATACCGGCTTTCATTTCGGGAGAGACTTCAGATGCTTATTAGGATTAAAAATGGCAACAAGACTCTGCACAATGTCACACAAGAAGAAGAACACAGTCATGGCCCTCAGACAATTTCTGCGATCACATCTGCCCTTACGTCTGGCCACTTCCCACCTGCAACCTAAATGCAATGTCAATTCCCATCACTTATCCACTTGACTGGAGTCCTTTCCTCGTCCTTTCTACATCACTCCGTGTATCTTGTTCTGTTCTTTTCCTTCTACCTTCGCAACTGTCTTCATACCTGTATTCCTATCATTCTCTTGCTCTTTCTCGGACACCCACTTATAACGGGTTCGTTTTCCTCTTAGCTCTCTTTCTGCCTAAATTCATACTTGGTTATGTAGCTCACTGCGCATCAGTGGCGGTACTGCCTTGCATGGGGTGAAACGATTAAAAAAACACTCCCTGATTGTTATCTATGGAACACAAGTGAACGAGTCATCAACGAAACTTTATGTAACACTAAAGACGAGCAAGTATCATGGAAGCACTCACTAGACGCAGGAGATTTCGAAGTAGCCTTGAGGCTGTTGGTGAAGCCAATGGTGATTTTTTGAATATATTTATTCTTTAGTATTTCAACGTATTTTTGTGCAATTTTGGTAAACATAAATTTGAATATAAATCTCAAAATGAGATGTCCATGTTATTTTCCCTTTTGCGTAATGTAAACGACAATTTAACAATCGCACCCTATGAATATATAACATCGCTTTCCACACTAATCGATAACGAAATGGAATCGGAAATATTTTCTTTTTTCTATGGGAAGGACAATAAAACCAACTTGTTCCTGTTTTTTCCTTGAATAAGTTTCCTGCCGTGTCAGCTTTTCATTGGAGCAATCGTGGCGCACGCACACTGCTTTGTGAATGTGGAAATCATATCAACGAACGAGAAACATGTAAATACATATTATGCCTTTAAACAAAGGAAGATCACAATGAGCACAATGGCAAAAAGTAAAAAAAAATATCTAAGAAAATATATCGGTAGACACGCATACATTTGTTGATATTCTCAAAATAAATACTTCTTTTTCTATGTGCCCTGTACCTTCAGGACGTAGGCGATCATTGCTTTCCACGTCTCCCTATCCCTGGTGGCTCTTAGCACAGTTTCTCCTGTTAAACCATTCAACCCTCGTTTCATCATCCAGCTGATTAGGTCCTTCAAATATGTTATCCGTTGCTTTCCCCTGTCTCTTTTTCCCTCTATCTTTCCTGCTAGTATCAGGTTCTCCAAGCCTTCCTTCCTCACTGCATGTCCCAGGAACTTCAGCTATCTCTCCCTGATGCTCAGTATTAATTTCCTTTTCGTTTCCATTATTTCTAAGACCTCATCATTGCTCACATGCTCCATCTATGATATTCGCAGCATCCTTCTGTAGAACCATATTTCAGTTGCATCAAGTTTTTCCTTCATCTTTGATGATATTGTTCAGCATTCACTACTATATTGAAGAACTGACAGCACATAGCAATCCAGTACTCTCTTCCTTGTTTCTAGCTAAATTGTCCTGTTTCTTAATACTTTACACATCTTCTGGAATGCTTCCTTCGCCATACCAATTCGCCTTCGGATCTCTGTGTCACACCTTCCATTTTCTGCTATAACACTTCCCGGGTATTTAAATTTTTGTACCTACTTGATTCTAGTATCCCCGACCTTTATTTGGCATATTGGGCTGTGCTTTTTACTGATGGCCATGCATTGGGTTGTCTTGCAGTTTATTTGTACTCCTTTCATGTCACTCTCTTCAGCTACCTTCTGTAGGAGGTCTTGTAGTTTCCTTTCTGTGTCTGCTATCAGCACTGTATCATCTGCGTACCTTAGTTTAAATTGTGTTCTCCGATGATAAATCCAGGCATAACTTCTAGGGTTCTCAAAATATTCTCGCTGTACAAGTTGAACATATTCAGTGAAAAGACACATCCTTGTCTTACGCCCCTTTTTATATTTGTATATCTGCAGAAAAAATGCAGAAGAACGACTATCTTGGTAACGATAATTTTTTTACAAGAGATTTTTTCATGTTCGGTGTATCTAGCTCAATAATTTTCAGATAACGCGATATACAGGCTCCAAAGGAGAGTTAGTAACGTGATAGGTGCTGACTTGGCGGCTCGGCTACTGTCACTTCCCCGCCGACGAGATGTGGCCTCCCTTTGTCTGTTCTATAAGTACTTTCATGGCTTCTGCTCAGACGAACATAAGTCACTGGTGCCTCCTCAACAGGTGTTTACTCGTGCAACCAGAATGGCAACAGGGTCCCACCCATTCACAGTCAGGTTAGCCAAATGCAGACGACAATTCTACTCCTGCAGCTTCTTCTCTCGCACTTCCCGCCTGTGGAACTCGCTCCCATATTCTTGCTTTCCTGACGGCTACAACCTCCAGAAATTTAAATGCAATGTCAATACTCATCTACTAACCACTTGACTCTAGCCCTTACCCCACCCCGTATATCCTTCCCTTTCTCTCCCCCCTTGCAACTGTCATCACACCTACATTTTCATCTTTCTATTGCTTCTTTCTAATTGGTTTGTAATCCTCTTCTCCCTCCTCTAATTAATTTTCTTTCAGTTATGTAGCCCCCCGCACATCAGTGGCATTTACGCCTTGCCTGGGATGAAATGACTAAAAAAACTATAAATCACATTAGCAACAGAAGACATTACAACGCCCTCCTGTCAGCCGAGATCAAATAGAGAATCGGAACGGTTTGTCGATAGGTTTAAATGCGCACTAAAAATGTCGGAAGGAGATGAGTCAGATGAAGTGATGCTACAATAGTTTCTGAGTGGTTTTGAATAGCACCAAACCTAAACATTGGTTCAAGAATGTCGCCTGCGTAGTTGATGTTCACCAGGAAGATTAAATCACTTGTTGATAAATTAAAGAACCTAAGGCGAGAGCCCCAAGAAATAACAATAGAAGTAATGTAACGTAGGGAGCTGATTAATGTTTTTTTTGTTCGGCCTTGTGTCAGACTTAACTGAACTTCCTAAGTTTAGATCCAGAATTATTAGAAGTTTTTCATCAGAAGGTTGGTTATCGGCAGGTTAGAATATGTGGAATTAGTGCAGAAGAGTGGAAAAATAAAATATACATTTTGAATGTTAAAATAGAAATGTATTAAAAGGATGAATAATATAAGTTGTAGGAGTAAATGTACATTGAGAAAGTTAAGGTATCAAGAGTTCGTACAAAATATTCAAGTAGTAATTGTTGAAATAGTTAAGGGAAAAGAGAAAGAGAATAAGGTGCGACCTGACCTAATCTCCGGACCGATTTGAAGTTGGTAACATTTTAAATGTGTGTCAGCAAACCGCCTCCCCTGACTACTGTGACCGGTTAGAGACCATCCTTAAATATTGACCCAGTCATGCAGGGTGGCTCCGGCAAAGGATTTTTTCTTTAGCTGTGGAAAAACCGTTTCTCTGACGTATTTTGAATTTTGCGATTTGATGACCAATCAGGATCCAGAGTTCCTCTACAATAAATACTTCAAACCTGGAAAAAAAGGTTTTTCCTAAAATGTTTCAACGTGAAAAATAATTCTGGGAAAATGGCACATTAATCTGTTAAAACGAAGATTCACTGATTTAGAAAGTCATAGAAAAGAGGTACCTATGGACATATTGTTTGACATAGTTGAAACATCAGCAAATTGTTAATACATAGTTTTATGGTAAGAGAAAACAACAGCAACAGAATGTTTAAATATTGAACCGAAACTGAAAAAATATAAACCCCAGAGAAAGTTATCTCAAAGAAACGGTGTCTTATATGAATAAGGTGTTGCTTCCGAAATTTGGGTTTGAACATGGAACTTCAAAGAACAAACTTAGTCGACTTCACTTTGAGGTAATTTGAAGAATCGTGCTGCTGGGACCACATTACGTTGCATATATATATATATATATATATATATGAGTACATAATAAGCATTCGATAGAGAAAAAAAATAAAGGTCTGGCATTATTCCTCAAAGGATTTATTTCTAGTTTATGTAACTTTACAAAATTTAGTTTTACATACAAAGATATCATCAATGAAAAAAATATTCCGGGTTTCTTCTTGATAATAATCATGGGAACTTTAACAATTTTGAAAATGCCCAAATAAATATCATTCCTGATATTAGATAGCAATAATAATAATATTATTAATAATAATATTAAAAGGCCTTATCAGTTATGGTAAATTAATCTCTACTTTTTAGTCAATATTCTATAAAGAATAATCCAATATTAAACAAACACTGAGTAATAACGTCTTTTGAGAGAACACTATGAGTGAGCAAATACAATTATTTTTACGGATAGTTAATCAGGGCGACACACATAATAAGCCCGATAGAAAATAAAACTATTATTGCAAACAGATGTACTCTAGATTGATAATAGATAAAAAAAAAAACAAAAAACATACACAATAACGTTTTAAACTACGTAGCCAGGAAGATGATAAATAGTATATAACTGTTATGTCGTGAGTAAGAATAAATAGCTCAACAACAGGAATAGCTTAATTGCTGTATTCCGTGAAAATAGAATTTACAAAGGTTATTAGTATCCAATACAAGAATAAGGGTTAATAGTCTCAACCGTCGTAAGACGTAGTATGAGCAATGGCTACTTCCGGGTTTGTCACCGGAAGTCTACGACTGACTTGTCGATCGACTGCTCGGCACACTCTCATTATTGAGTTGTCCCTCCCAGTAAGGGCAACATGTGACACATGGTCAGTTTGGACTAGGATTTCCGGGCTATATGGCCCAGCCAAAAAATATCTGTCTATTTTTGCCCAGTCGTGTCTCTACCCTTCGGCGGAACCACGACTGGGTTACTGCTCTCTGCTCGGAAGCAGAGAGCGCCCCCCGCCCGAAGGCAGAGGGCTGACAGTGTCGTAGTAGAGTACGGCTGTTCAGCACACTCTCTACCCAACGTAGATGCCACCATTACTTTACATTGTAATGGAATAGTCCATTTTAGCCGAATAGGCACGGGCGTCCCAACTTCTATTCCCTATTTCTAGTAGATACTAAAATCCTTCATTATCCATAATATAATGCACAAATTCCAAAGTCTAAAAATAACTGTAACTAACAACACTTCTTTGCAAAAACTACGCAAACTCTCACCACCAATAAATAAATAAATACAGTACACTAGGTATTTTTGTTCTTCGTGAGATTCGACCACTGTCAAAAACAAAAATGTAAAAAATTCAAATATTATTCACATTTCAAATTTAATCTCGAGCATACTGACCTATCATCTCTGTTGTAAAATACTAAACATAAACATTTAACATAAATCTACGGCAAACTTCGGTAATGTATGAGAATTCTGGTAGCCCACGTCTGATGCAAGAACGTGACAACCGGTGGCAATCAAAGATGTATACCACTGCGTTAAATCACACCCGAATTCAACACTGATCCTAAATGCCTCACCAACAAAAGAATTGTACAGCGAATATGGCACTTGTGGAAATTTTCCTAGTCGGCAGCCAAGAAGAATAATTTTATTGACATAAGCAATCAATTAATTCGATATACTATAAGACATAGGCAGCTCAAAACGACTCCATTTTATTTTTTTTCTTTCTTTTAGAAAGAAATCCACTCTGGGTATCGTTATTTCCAACATCAGTTTTATTTATAAATATAAAAGGCAATCTGTGAGTCTGTGTGTGACTGTTCCCTATGCATGATTACATTTTTTAAGCTACGCCATTCAAACTTTCTAGGGACACATATCTACAGGGAAGCCAGGTCGACACATACTTTTGGAGTTTAAGTTCAGCAATTTTCCCTTTCGCACTTTTTGGCCAATGAAACCGATTGTTTACATTTGCTCCGTAAAACATCTAAGATCTAAGATGGTTGCTGAATTACGTCACAGAAATCAAATCACACGTGTCAAACGGGACTAAAATATTTTTCAATAAAAAAAAAATGAACCTTTATATTTAATTTTTATTCCGACTTTTTACGTCACAGAAATCAAATCACACGTGTCAAACGCGACTAAAAAAACAGAGCTTTTATATTTAATTTTTATTCCTACGTTTTTTCCTCTAGAATTAAATGCCTACATTTTTAAATATTCTTCTAAAATTTCTGAACTGAGAGCGTAATAATTTTTATATTTCTAATTTCAGCATAACAAAATAAATACTTTTTATTTTTATGTTAAATTCATTGAGTTAACAAAAAATGTAAATATTTTCTCCCGTAATTTTGAAACAAAAACAAAAGCAATGTTGTTTACAATGTCACACAAAACATCAAATCACGTTTATGCAAAACAATAGATTTTTTAATGGAAATTTTTAACAATTTTTAAACAACAATCTTTTATATAATGACTAGCAGTATAGCCCAGCGTTGCTCGGGTGTAATGAAAGCTTTAAAACTAATCCATGGTCCTGGAGCTCAGACTCTTTGGACGTTGGCACGAAAGACTAAAAAGCAATAGTTGTTTCCAAGCAAAACCGTAGATTGAAAGAAAAATGAATGGATGTAAGTCAAATTTGGATTTCCTGGTACGGATATCAAATAAGTTTTTTTCGTCGTATGCTGAATTTAAAGGTTAAATATGTCCTCTGAGTAAATGGTATCATGGCTGAGACTAAGAACTACAATTATACATACTTAGAGCCAAATCCGAAACAAAAACTAAAATAAAAGGGATGAAAAAATTACAGACATACAGGCAGATAAACAGACACAGTCACACAAACATCTTGACTTTTATATATATATATATATATATATATATATATATATATATATATATATATATATATTATCGATTTTCTGCACTATTGTAAGAACTGCAACCTTGAAACTTCTGAATATCGTTTCTTATGTCTTTGTCTGTGAGTGTATCAAATTTAATTAAAATCGGACCACTCCTACTATAACCCGATTTTTTCGATTATCGATTTTCGATATTTATCGGGGGTACCTCGACACAAAACCTAGCAAAGAACACTGGCAGACGCTTATAGTACAACTGTGTAAATTTTCAAGAAAATCGGTTCAGCCGTTTCGGGATCTATAGGTAACGGACACACACACACACACACACACAAAGTTCCATTTATAAATAAGTTGAGATTTTTTTATATAGCTAAGTCCCACTACTAAAATGTTCTGAGTTGCGCAGGCAACGTCGGGCCATGATGCTAATCAAATATTAAAATGTAAATCTGTTATAGGATCCTCTATGAAGTGGTTTCATTAAACGTTAATGAAGGACTAGCATAGAATAAGGATGTTCTCGATAAAAATTTTCTCCAGAAAAAAATAATCGTCCAAACTGTTTATCTAAAACTCAAAAATATATCAAAGACGGTTCCCAACTGACCCTACTATACTGAGAAGTCGACAAAATCAAAAGCAAACAATGTTTATTACGATAATTTACTTATCGCATCCATCACCACAAGTTAAACACGATTAATATTTTCCTCGTTATTTGAAACTGCCATATGTTCAGACCTTCAGCAATCTTCAAGACTCTCTATATCTCGCTTACATTCAGCTGTCTACTCTTGCATCATGATAAAGCTAGAGCGATATCATCTAATGTAGCAACCATATCAGCATTATTTCCATTAGAGGCTCAAGAGAGTGAGGTGCATTGCGTTGCTTTCTAGGAGTATATCTTTATTTAGTCTGATGGTAGGCAGGGATTTTTGCTTTACATTGGATAAAAGAGATCAGATTCGTTTTGGTGGCGCAATATCTAAATAATATTTTTTCTAAATTACTGTTGCTGTTAGAAATGTTCGGATTTTGAACAATAAAAACAAATAGTAAACATGCACAACCCGAAAAAATGTAGGGTTCGAATCTGCTACAATTGTATACAAATCATCAAGGTGTTTAATTATTAGCGATTTGTGAATAAAGAAGATCAAGGAATATTAGCTGAAGATGTTAATTTATTTTGTACTTTTGAATAGTTTCACCTTAAGCAAGGCAAAAAAGTCTATAAGAAAAATAAAAGGACTAGTATTAAGATGTCACAACATAATGAGTGACACTGCATTTTTATTTTTGTGAATCAAAATAGACTGAGAACCAACAAACCGGGAGAGGTTTATAAAAGCCGGAAGAGCGATAGAAGAAACTATTAGCACAGTTAAGGTTACATCTAGATTTTTCAATTATTAAAGTGTTAGACCTTTCCGTCAAACAAGTACTGCATTTTAATTCATAAATCAACGAACCACAGAGAAAAGGGTAATCAGAACAATTAGTGTGAAAGTGATTATAGAAAAGAAACATGGAAATTACTTTACGATTGCAGAAGTTACTGAAGCCGGGATATCAGATCAGGTTTAATAACATCACATATGGTTCTTTGGATTTTAACAATAATCACAAAATATATAACAGGAGACGAGATGTGGCAGTAATATTCAATGCAAGGATAGTTGAAGAATACTGTCAGTAAGAAACCCAATCAAGAAAGGACTTGATACAAATACTATATAGTCAATCCTTTTTTTATAATCATATCGCCCCAAGCAAGGAATTTTACTGCCACTGCTTTGCAGGGGGTTATATAGGTGGAAAGTTATGGGAAACAGTGATAGGTTATAGGAGGTTTCAGGAAGTGGTAAGAGACGGATTAGAATACTGATGAGAAGAAAGTAAACGGAGAAGAGAGAGAGAGAGAGAGAGAGAGAGAGAGAGAGAGAGGATGCAGGTTAGTGAGATAGAAGATGACTATTGACTTTACATTTAAATTCTTGGAGATTGTATCTGTCGGGAAAGCAAGTAAATGGAAGGGAATTCCACAGGCGGGAAGTGCGAGAAAAGAAGCTGATGGAGTAGAGTTGGCATTTACAATTTATTGGTTTCACAGTAAAAGAGTGAGACCTAGTTGCTAATCTTGTCGCTCGAGTAAATTTATATATAGGAGGTACCAGTGATCTAAGTTCATTTGAGCAGAAGCCATGAAAGTATTTGTAGAAGAGACACAGAAAAGCCATATTGTGTCGGTGAGGAAGTGACTGTATCTGAGCTGCCATTTCGTGATCTATTACATTACATATTCTCAGTGGGATTTGTCAAGGACCCCTAGGTGAATAGCAGGAGCACCCGACCAGATATGGCAGCAGTATTCAATGCACAGGCGGATAGTAGATTTATATATGTGCAGGATTGTTTCATAGCGGATTTAGCTATGGAATCTTTATAGTCAGTCCACTTGAGGTCTGATGTGAGAGTTAAGCCCAGGAGACGCAATATTTTGCTTTCAGGGAGGCTAGCCTGATCCGTGGTAATGGGGAGGTAAGAGCGATTTTTCTATAGGTACTTGATAACATTAAATTTTGTTCATTTTCAAGAGAAGTCACTACTAGTTATATTTAAATCTTCTTTGAATGGACAAATGTCAGTTTACCTGGAGAGAAACAATGCAGTCATTAATAAAAAGAAGTGAATTTAACACACGCAGATGTCGTTACTATAGCATCGTTGATTCCTGATCAATTTATTAACTTTTCAGCCCACCCTCTTATAGGGTGTTCCATTAAGACGAATTGAAGATAGCGGTAAATAAAACAGTGTTATTGGTGAAATTTAATTGGTTTCTGTTGTGGATTCCAGATGAGGAACTGCACAAAATAATAAACAACAAAACAGATATGGAGATAGAAAAGTAGGTTATATTGAACGTAATATACAAACTTGAACGCAGGTTAGTAAATCCAGGAATACTATTAGTAAAAATAAATATATACAAGTCTTGAAGTGAAGTCGTTGGAAATAGTATATCCATGTATATTATTCTAGCTGAATGGAGCTCAGAGCTAGTCTAACTTCTGATGTGGTAGTCTCTGGGTAACTTTGGTATCTCTCGGTAACTTAAATATCAGTTTCGGTAGTCTCTGATAACTCTCACGGATCTCCACGATTACTGTCAACACTCAAATCTGTATGGCAGGAGTATATGTATACTCAGTCGAGTCCATTATCATATATGAAAAGGAGAGTTCCCACAAAACTATTTATATATTTACGTGAATGCTTATTCAATATTTCTTCCACTATAGGAATGAAAATTGCCAGTCTATATCATATCGGGGGTAGAATCTTTTCATATTGGAATATGTCGGCTGGTGCCCTTTCTATACCGGGGATTAGATGTCACGTCGACCGTTATGAAAGGTTATCACTTATGAGCCATTTTGATTACTAAAGACGGATCTAATGTTTGGGATGAATAAGAACTTGATTCGTGGCTGTGCATAGCATCTCACTATAATTCTTTGATAACCGAGTTTCTGAAAATTGATGAATGAATAATTTCATCTCTTGATGAGAATCTTCATCCTTTGGCGCAAATGCTGGAAGGTGATTCGTCTAAAAATTTCCTTTGTAACTAGCATCATGCTAATGTTTTCCCATCCATCTTTGTTTTCAATTCCAATATTATACTTTTTTTTTGTTGGAAATTTGTGAAAATCTAGGACAATATTTTTCATTTTATTTTACGTTTAATTTTTTCCATTGTAATTTTTTTTTTTACATTGATGTCTCTTATAATTAATTTTTTTTATTTATTTCGGATCAAGTTCAACGTTCGTGAATATTTTTAATTGCTCTGTTAACATGAATTATTCTGTGTATTTGTGGAAACACAATGTAGCAGTGTACTGTAAATCTCGATTCTGTTTTTAGGTGGAAAATTGTTTCTTCAAATTTTGTCAAATTATCTGGTACTCAAGAACGCAACGGGCAGTAAGTTGAGAATATTTGTATTTCTTATTTTTCTATTGGAATTTGTTTACAAAATATTTACAGTTGTCTTCTAAGATATTTTGTGAAAAGACCCTGAAGAATAAATTTCGTGTCAGACGATGATGTTAAAGAGAAATTTTGAAAGAAGAATAGAAATAAACCAAAAAAAAAAAAAAAATTAAATAAACGGAAGAAAATACGAGAAAATTTGACAGAGAAAAAGAAATAGGAAAATAAAATGAAATTGAGGAAGTGAGTTAAATTTTGAAATGGGAATAAACAGAATTCAAAAGTAAAAGAGAGAGGAGGAGAAGAAGTAAAAGAAAAAAGGCGAAGCGTAGAACGGCCGAAACGTCGTAAACCTGGGAATAAATTTATTTTTTTAACGGTAGCGGTAACGCCACTGATGTGCAGGGGGCTACGTAAGAATGAAGAGATTGGAAAAGGGAAAGCCGGAAGCCACATCCTAAACAGGGAACAAAGGATGAGCCTCTTCACCTGTTCAATACACGTGGGTGGAGTGTGAACCGGGCGATAGTTTAGTCTATCTATATGAGGACAACAGTCCGAACAATGTAAAAAATATAAATAATACCTCATCTGAGAGGTTTAGATAAATAAAAGGGTTCGTTCAACATTTTTAGCATCTGAAGAAGGCTCGAGCATAAAATGGTCGAAACGTCGTAAACATGGCGATAAAGGTGAGGATAACAGTGTAAATAATATAAATACTACTTCACCTCAGAAATATAGACAAATAAAGAAGAAGTTGAATAAAAAGAAATTAAGGCCTAGAGAAATGTATAAGTTAATAAATGCTGTAAAAAAGACAAAGAAAAAAGAGAAGAAAGAGAAGGAGGAAAAATAAAAAAAAGGAGAATAATTAAAAGAGAGGAAAAAGAAGAATGAAACAATGTGTTGATAAAAATAATGAAGAAGAAAAGAAATGTAAATTAAAAGAGCAAAAGAACGAATAAAAATTAGAAAAATATAAAGAAATAAATAAAAAAAACATGGCGATAAAGATGAGTGTAAATAATATAAATACTACCTCATGCCGGGAATATAGACGAATAAAGATAAGTTTTTTTTGTTTTTTTTTTAATCATCTCACCCCAAGCAAGGCATTCCACTGCCACTATTGCGCATGGGGCTACATAGGGGAAGGTAAAGAGAAGGAGTGGTTAGACATAGGGAATGTCAGGAGGAAGGTGACAGATGAGTAAGGATAGCGAGGATGAGGGTTAGGCAGATGGGAAGAGTGTTTGATAGAATGGGAGCAGGTTAGTGTGTTAGGAGGTGTCTATTGACCTTACATTTAAACTCCTGGAGATTGTAGCCGTCGGAGAAGCAATCGTTTGGAAGATAATTCCACAGTCGGGAAGTGCGAAGAAAGAAAGTGTTGGAGTAGAAGTTACGTCTGCATTTTATCTGTTTCACTGTAAAAGGGTGGGATCTAGTTGCTAATCTAGTATCTCGTTCAAATACGTATTTAGCGGGCACCAGTGATCTAAGTTCATCGGAGCAGAAGCCGTGAAAGTATTTATAGAAGAGACACAGGGAAGCCACGTCGCGCCGGTGGGAGAGAGACTGCACGCGGTCTGCTAAGTCGGTATATATCACATTACAGACCCTCCTCTGAACCTTATCGAGAAGCCCGAGGGGAACAGCAGGGGCACCCGACCAGATATGGCAGCAGTATTCAATGCACGGGCGAATGGTAGATTTATAAATATACAGGATAGATTTAGACGGAAAAAGGTAGAATAAAAAGGAGAAGTTAAAGACGCGAAAAATGTATATATAAATAAATGCTGTAAAAAAGATAAAGAAAAAAGAGAAGGAGGAAAAAGGAGAAAAAAAGGGAGAATAATTAAAAGAGAGGAGAAAGAAGAATTAAACAAAGTGTTGATAAGAATAATGAAGAAGAAAAGAAATTTAAGTTAAAAGAGTTAAAATCCGAATAGAAATTAGAAAAAAATATAAAAAAGAGAAATTCTACTATGATTATATATTGGAGAATACAAAGAAAAATAAATGTTCCAAAATTTCGCTAATGACAATTCTTTTCCAATTATCAGTAATTTTCCACATGAAATCCCAATTCATTCAATTGTGACTTTTAAATATCAGTACACGCTTCTTTCTAAAAAGAGAAACAAAACAAGAAAAAGCTTCTTAGGAAAATTTCAGATAAATTCTGAAAGTTTAAATCTAACAGTCTCTCTTTATTTAACATTAACGTCACAAATAATTGTCGGTCATGCTTTATGCAAACGTGAATATTAATGTCTTTTAACAATCTAGGATACGTTTGTCTAACTTATTTTTTTATCTTCAAAAGCATAATTCCGATCAAATCTTTCGTTGTATTTCCTTTTCAATTAAAATAAGAAAATTATTCCTCATTATAAAATTTCTGCATTGATTTTTTATGCAAGTTTTTGCTTCTCCTAAGACTTGCTTTAGCTTTCAAGTATCACTGTAGTTGAACCGAAATAGATAGGACCACTATAGCTTCTAAATTCACTGGATATATTCACTAATCGTATCTATTAGACAAAAATGGAAAAAAAAATAAACAGAAAGAGAAATATATTTTTGGATATGAGAATATCAAAATCAATGCAGACAAAAAAGCTAACTTCAATCCTCATAAATTTAGTGACATGAAAATTGATGGATACAATCGGAAAACTACTGATAAGGAAAAGTAAAAAATTATTCATACTACGAAAATTTTCATCTGTGATATACGTAGATGAGACACCATTGATGGCAGACAGAAATAAACTGCAGAAAATCTTAGACAATGTAGTAAAGGAAAGAAAAAAGAAAGAATTCATTATCATTTGTACGATGATAAATATATATGGCTGTTAGCAGGAGATTTAGAGAACTAAACTAGAAGTGAGCTACGAACCGGAGATGTCAAAATCAAACAAATAAATTTATCTTATGGCGTAATTGGCCAGAGTTAAAAGTAATTGGTAAAAATGATCGACAAACAGAATTCACAAAGTTTTTTAATAACAATAAGAAAATGAAGTAAAAGAACAGGATAAAATACTATTAAACAAACGATATCTAAATCTAAACTTATTTATAAATGGAACATTGTCTGTGTGTGTGTGTGTCTGTTACCTATAGACTCCGAAACGGCTGAACCGATTTTCTTAAAAATTTACACAGTTGTACTATAAGCGAGTGTTCTTAGCTAGGTTTTGTGTCAAGGTACACCCGATAAATATCGAAAATCGATAATCGAAAAAATCGGGTCATAGAAAAAGTGGTCCGATTTTAATCAAATTTGATACACTCGCAGACAAAGACATAAGAAACGATATTCAGAAGTTTCAAGGTTGCAGTTCTTACAATAGTGAAGAAAATTTGATATCGATACCAGGAAATCAATATTTGACTTACATTCATTCATTTTTCTTTCAGTCTACCGTTTCGCTTTAACTGGAAACAACTATTGCTTTTTAGTCTTTCGTGCCAACGTCCAAAGAGTCTGAGCTCCAGGACCATGGATTAGTTTTAGAGCTTTCATTATACCCGAGCCACGCCGCGCTATACTGCCATATATATATATATATATATATATATATATATATATATATATATATATATATATAAGTAAGACAGAAGTAGGCAAAACAACAATAATAGGGCAAAAGATTTACAAAGTAAGCTTGGTGTTAACACGCAAAAGAGATACAGTCAAGCAATCGTAGCAATCGTAGCATTCTGACTTTCAGACAAAAAGAGCAAGTATATGGCGGATGGAACCGAGAAGTTATCCATTTGTTTTAGTTAGGTAGAAATCCCCACATGTATCTGTAAAATTTGTCTATAAATCTAGGATTTGAGGTGATTTTGCCAGTCATTAACTAAAATTTAATCTGATATATCTATTTAAGAAATCTTTTAGTATACGATATAAAATGGACACTGAAATCCGAAGACAGATTCTAATAGCAAAAGATACTTTTTTCAGAAGACAAACAATATACTAAGAAACAGTAGACCAACATTAGAAAAGATGCTAATCTGCAATTTATTATAAAAGAGTTAGTTTTTGATATTTTCCTAAGAAAATATAGAGGAGATTTGAGGCAAAGATGTGACCCTACAGAACGATGATGAGAATACCATGGACGGAAACTGTGAGTAACGAGGAAGTTTTAAGAAAAATAAAAAGGAAAACGTAGTGCAATATTTTGTATGAGAAAAATACTGTTGAAATTTATGGGTAATATCTTGAAGATATACACAAGACATATTGACGACAGGAAGGGCAGAGGGAAACCAGATGGCACGAAAGGACCGTCGGAGAGAGTTCGCTCGCACGAATGGACCGTCAGAGAGAGTTCGCTCGCACGAAGGGAACGTCGGAGAGAGTTCGCTCGCACGAAGGGACCGTCGGAGAGAGTTCGCTCGCAAGAAGGGACCGTCGGAGTGGGAAGTTAGCGGGAGTCTTCTCTGTAATTCAGCCAAAAATATTAGACTTAATATAGTCTTGAAAGATTTTGTTTTTTTCTCATTGTTAGTTGATGACTAAATATACAGCTGGATGTATCTGGTTATTACACCCGGAGTACCATTGCTTTTCAAGCCGGTTGTCGCTTGTTTTATTTTCCTTTGTTGTATATTGTTGACATCATCTATGGATATATCTGTCAACTACATCTTTGTCACTTTGTCGATTTCAACTACTGCTGGATGCACTTATCAAGTATATCCGATGTTCAAGTTATATATCATACTTGTGCAGCAAGGAATCATGAATTGAACTGCGATATTAAGGAGGGAAACACCACAAAAAGATTAAAAGACACTACAATATACTCCCGCACCAGTAAGAAACCTGTCGTGGCGGACAGACATAATCTCGCTGCTGACCTTGAACGGGATCTACACTCTGTGGTGAACTGGGGCAAGAAGTGGCTTGTCAACTTCAATTCGTCTAAGACCAAGCTGTTTTCTGTCAACCATTACAGGCAATCTCTCCTGCCTCCCATAAGCATGGACCAAGCGATTCTCCCTGAGAGCAATACACTATGCCTCCTCGGCTTTACCCTGTCCTCAGACCTCAAATGGAACTACTATATTGAATCCATAGCAAAATCTACTGCTAAGAAGGTTGGGTCACTATGTCGATCCAGGATGTTTTTTCCGCCTGAATCCATCCTGCATATATACAAGTCAACCATCCGGCCGTTCATGGATTACTGCTGCCATTTATGGTCAGGCGCCCCTGCCGTTCTCTTCAGTGTTCTTGACAGGCTCCAAAGGAGACTCAGTAATGTGATAGGTACTGATCTGGCGGCTCGACTGCAGCCACTTCCCCACCATCGAAATGTAGCCTCCATTTGTCTGTTCTATAAATACTTTCATGGCTTCTGCTCCAACGAACTTAAGTCACTGGTGGCTCCTCAACAGGTGTTTACTCGACCAACCAGACTGTCAACTGCGTCCCACCCATTCACATTCAGGTTAGCCAAATGCAGACGACAATTCTACTCCTGCAGCTTCTTCTCTCGCACTTCCCGCCTGTGGAACTCGCTCCCATATTCTTGCTTTCCTGACGGCTACAACCTCCAGAAATTTAAATGCAAAGTCAATACTCATCTACTAACCACTGGACTCTAGCACTCTCCCCACCCCCGTATAACCTTCCCTTTCTCTCCACCTATGTATCTGTCATCGCACCTGCTTTCTCAGCTTTCTATTGCTCCTTTCTAACTAGATTGTACTCCTCACTCTTTTCTAATTAATCTTTTTACAGTTATGTAGCCCCCTGCACATCAGTGGCATTTCTGCCTTGCTCGGGGTGAAATGATTTTAAAAAATGGATAGGAAGTTGTGACTTTTAGTGTTCGGCCATGTTCTGAAAGTAGACGGTATATAAAAGATGATACAATTAAACATAACAAATAATTGTTTTATTTATGCTAAAGTTTCTAAATTTATGAACATTGTTTGAGCTTCCTTTAAGAAATAAGTCAGAATTTTTTTAATCGTTTCACCCCTAAGCAGGGCGGTACCGCCACTGATGTGTAGGGCGCTACATTATATCATACAGCATGAGCAACACTTTCTTGTTTTAATGAAATTATATGTTTTACAGAACTTTACTTAGTTTTTGAAAGGAATAATTTGCCAAAGAGCGTTTGGATAGCGAAATATGTCTTTGAAAGCTAAGCCGATTATGAAAATAAGAAAAAATCGTTAAGAAAAATGTACTGCCCTGTTATGTAATCGCAATTTTTTTATATGGCAGTGAATGCTGGACAACCCTACAGTCAGTTAGTTAAGTGCCATACATGATATACGCTTGGGCGTTCATGTCTCGAAAGAAACATGACTGACTGAGCAGAAGATTATCCCGCAGTCAGTTGCCATTGCTGTCTGCGGTAGACGGTTTGCCTTCAAGGCTACAGAACCCTATCTGTTCTATTATTTAACTCATAACTGAGGGGAAGAGACGGGTTAATACCTTTCCCAAAGTGTATTTGCGCTTAAGTGAATGCAAGGAATTTGATTGGAATTCGAACTCGGCTCCCCGATTTCTCGTTCCGAGCCGATATCCACTGCACCACGACGCACATCCACAGACAACCTCACATATAAAGAAAAAGCTAGAAGCAACAGACACTCTATTTTCCGAACATTAGCAACGACGAAGTTTTAGAGAAACTGAAAACAAAAAAATCAGAAACTGCTGACATTTTTAAGGAATGAAAAATGAGGAAAGGTGACTTGGAATATTTGACACTCACAGGACAGATTGACTGTAAGAAGCACAGAGGAAAAAGAGCATAACTAAATTAGCAAGCTTAAGATGGGGGAACAAGGTTCAGAAATAAGAAGAGATAATTTATTAAAAGCTAAAAAGGATATGAAATTGTGGATTGTCTTTAGCACCAACGTCCTTAAGGGTCATGTTAAATAGAAAAAGAAGAATGTGTTGTCGGATTACGATGTCATATTTACGATCTTCTGCTAAAACACTTCCCAAATGTCAACATTTTACTTGGTTTTGACATTCAAATCATAGCTTTCGTCCTTGGCTGTTCTGTTTGATTAACCATATACTGTCTTCAATCAATTAATATTTAGTCCATTCTTCCTGATAATCTTTATTAACTTCTGTAAGAATTCCTGTATTTCTTTTCTGTCTGTCTGTCATCAACAATGTGTTCTCCACAGAAGTTATATTCTAAAGATTGTGTCAGGTAATAGTAAATGCACATATAAATCTACCATACGTCTGTGCTTTGAATACTGCTGCCATATCTGGTTGGGTGCTCCTGCTATCTACCGAGGTGACCCTGATTAAATCCAACGGAGAATTTGTAATGTGATCAATTTTGACTTAGCATCCCACCGTTCATTAAAATACTGCTGTCATATCTGGTTGGGTGTTCCTGCTATCTACATAGGTGTCCTTGACAAAATCCAACGGAGAATATGTAATGTGATCGATCCCGACATAGCATCCGCCCGTGCATTGAATACTGCTGTCATATGTGGTTTGGTGCTCCTGCTATCTACCTAGGTGTTCCTGACTAAATCCAACGGAGAATCTGTAATGTGATCGATCCCGACATAGTATCCGCCCGTTCATTAAAATAAAGCTGTCATATCTGGTAGGGTGCACTTGCTACCTCCACAGGGATCTTTGACAAAATCCAGCGGATAATCTTTAATGTGATTGATCTCGACTTAGCATCCGCCCGTGCATTGAATATTGCAGCCATATCTGGTTGGGTGCTCCTGCTATACACTTTGGTGCCCTTGACAAAATCCAAAGTATAATCTGTAATGGGATCGATCCCGACTTAGCATCCGCCCGTGCATTGAATACTGCTGTCATATCTGGTGGTTGGGTGCTCCTGCTATCTACGTAGATATTCTTGACAAAATCCAACGGAGAATCTGTCATGCGATTGAACCCGACTTGGCAGCTCAGATACACTTTCTCACGGGCGCAATGTGGCTTCCCTGTGTATCTTCAACAAATACGGCTTCTGCTCCGATGAACTTAACTCACTGGTGCCTGCTTTACATGAATTTACTCGAGCTACAAGATTAGCAACTAGGTCCCAACCTTTTACTGTGAAACCAATAAAATATAAACGCAAATTCAACTCCATCAGCTTCTTTTCTCGCACTTCCCGCCTATGGAATTTCCTTCTATTTACTTGCTTCTCCGACAGCTCCAATTTATTTTAAATGTAAAATCAATAGTCATCACTTATCTCACCAATATCCAACTTCTCTCTCATGCTCCCTTCTCCGTCCACCCCACTCATCAGTATTCTCATCCTTCTCTTACCCACTTCCTGACACCCCATATAGCCTGTCACTCTTTCACATAACTTTCCTCCTATGTAACCCCCTGCTCAACAGTGGCAGTAAAATTCCTTGCTTGGTGCGATACGATTATAAAAAAAAAAGATAGATAGATAGATAGATAGATAGATAGATAGATAGATAGATAGCCTGACAGCTACAATCTCCAAATATTTAAATGTAAAGTCAATAGTCATCTCCTATCTCATTAATTTACATCCTCTCTCTCATGTTCCCTTCTCCGTCCACTCCACTCTCATCAGTATTCTCATCCTTCTCTTACCCATTTCCTGACACCCCCTATAACCTCTCACTCTTTCTCATAACTTTCCTCCTATGTAACCTTCTGTACAAGTTGAAGTAAACAGTATTGCTTGGGGCAATATGATTTAAAAAAAAAACAGTAGAACGTCTGTTAGTTTGAAGAAAAGAAAACTTCTGAAAAGTTTGAAGAAATTCGATGCAAAGACACATCCTTAATTACAGTTAATTTGTAGTTAAGTAATCGGTCGCACACGTTACCACCATTAGGAGTGTGGCGTTGATCAGTAAGGGTCTACACAGTCTTTTAAAAAAAATCACAGGAAGTGGTGATGTTACAGTGTATACGCTGCAAGCATCAAGAAAATAAGACGATATTTCATAAAATTTTCTCGGTGATCACCAGGTCGGGCTTTTATGGCTCTTTTTACGTCACCAGTAATATTTATCTCTTAAAGGGTCCTGTGCATATCATTGTGAAATAAAACTACCAGTCAGCTGTGGCTGGATACTTTAAAGGAAATTTATGGACTCAAATAAAAATAAACTTCCTCTCCTTCTTCAACGACTTAAAAAAAAGAAACTGAAGGGGGAAGTATACACGATTTCAAAGGAAAATAAAGCAACGCACAATGGAAAATGTTTGAGAGCTTTCAAGACCATAACCATCAATTCTCTCTTCTTAAAATCATTTTTTTTTCAGTTAAAACATTCAGAAGAAAAAACAAGATAATAATAATAACAAAGCTGCTACTAATAAAAGAGTCAGAACCAAGAAGAAATGTTGTCTAGACTGGGAGACGGCACTTGTGGTAATCATCTTCATCGCAGTACTTTCAGATGTGACCAGACATTTTAAAAAATCGGATAAAATAAAGTAAAATAAAGGGATAAAAATAAATAAGGGGAAGTAATCGGATTTTCTTATCTCCAACATGTCTGTACATCTGTCTGACTCTGTATCGTTGCTTTTGATAAAGAAGACATTGGTAAATGAAGACAGTAGTGGTAAAGTGATGTTAGGAGGAAGAGAATGAAAAGTGTTAAGTTTTGAATTTGCTTTTCGTATGGATTACGGCTTTTGTCCAGAAGACGTCTGGGTCACTTTTCAAAAACCACTTATTTCTCTCCCAGCACAGAGTCTAATTTCTCTTCATTCTTCTACGTTTTCTGTTGGTACCAACCTTACTAATGTCACCTTTCGTTTTGAAGCCTGATCGTCGTTAATCAATCGCTTACACTGTAAATTCAATTGGAAGAATAGTCGAATTTTTAGCCTAGTTTCATATAATAAATATAGTTGATTATAGCAATGTCAAAATATTTTTGCCAAAGTGGTCTTGCTTATCTAATCACAGAGTAATATGCTCGTCAGGGACTAAGACAGCTTCATTCTAGTTTCCGATCAATGTTCGATCGTTTGTTGAAATGAGGAAATCGAATATTTAATACAGAAGCCGTCGCAACCTGAAATATATATATATATATATATATATATATATATATATATATATATATATATATATATATCAGTCAGGTAAGTGCCATACGTGATACACGCTTGGGCGATCATGTCTCGAAAGAGACATGACTGACTGGGCAGAAGATTATCCCGCAGTAGGTTGCCATTGCTTTCTGCGGTAGACTGGTTGCCGACCAAGGCTATAGAACCCAATCTGTCCTGTTATTTAACCCATAACTGGAAGGAATAGACGGATTAATACCTTTCCCAAGGGTATTTGCGCGAAAGTGAATGCAATGAATTCAACTGGAATTCGAACTCGGCTCCTGGCCTGGCAACTTACTTTTTTTTATATAAACATATCGTCCCAACCAAGGCATTTTACTGCCACTGTTTTGCAGAGGTTTACATAGGAGGAAAGTCATGAGAAAGAGTGACTAGTTATAGGGGGTGTCAGGAAGTGGGTAAGAGAAGGATGAGAATACTGATGACAGTGGAATAGACGGAAAAGAAGCATGAGAGAAAGAATGCATATTAGTGAAATAAGAGATTATTGACTTTACATTTACAGATAGATAGATATGAAGAGAATGAGATAGATAAAATTAGATAAATAAAATTAGATAAATAAAATTAGATAGATAGATAGATTGATAAATAGATAGATAGATAGATAGATAGATAGATAGATATTTTTTATAATCATATCACCCCCAAACAAGGCATTTCATTGCCACTGTTTTGCAGAGGTTTACATAGGAGGAAAGTTATGAGAAAGAGTGACTAGTTATAGGGGGTGTCAGGAAGTGGGTAAGAGAAGGATGAGAATGCTGATGAGAGTGAAGTGAACGAAGAAAGGAGCATGAGAGAGAGAGGGTTCAGGTTAGTGAGATAGGAGATGACTATTGACTTTACATTTAAATTCTTGGAGATTGTAGCTGTCGGGAAAGCAAGTAAATGGAAGGGAATTTAATCATTTTACTGTCGTCACGAATTTTCTTTGTCCTGCTTCAATAAATATTTTTATTGCAATGGTCCTGATCAGATATTCTCTTTGATAGCTGCATCTTGCAGTAGGGTACAAGCATTTTTCCTGAAATTGCTGTATTTTATCGTATACTCTACGTTATTTTTTTCACGCGTTCCTCACGCTTGTTAAATTCACTTCCAATCTCGATTTTGCTTGAGATGAAATGATTAAAAAAAATAGATATAAATATTTATAGGCACGTATAACAACAATGCTACTAAGAAAACGTTGAACGTTTAATTAACGAAGTGTGTAGGTGAAATCTCTTTTTACAGCACAGGCAAATTATTCCATATACATAAAATCAATACATCGTTAAATCAAGTGGCAAACTAACTTTTTTTCCTAAGCGAACTTGGGGAGTAAGTCCATTTGTTTTATTAAACTCTCTGCTATGATTGTACCCACGAAAGAGTTGGATGAGATACAGGGTATATGGAGATATTTGTACAAACTTTGGGACGAGTTCCTCTCACCAAAACAAGGGCAAAATTTTATACAAACATGCTTCATTTTTGAGCTACTAAATTTAAAGTTTAAGGTTGACACCTTTAAATGCACAATCCAAGTCCATAGTTTAAATGCTTGATCCATAGTTTGTGGTGCAGAAAATTCTATCTCAGCCACGCGATATTTATATAAGTTTAGTTCAGATACTTAATGTGAGCACTGGTTTCTCCTGGAGATATGTGTGTTATGTTATTTCACATACATATCGTGAGCGCCTTTTTTGTATAATTGTTTAAGATTAATCTTAACATTTTTAGAAAATATACGAAATCTAATGTTGTATTGAATTTTAGTTTCGTTGAATTTGAATTTAACATCGCTACCACTCTTAATGCCGTGTGTCTACCAAAACCGACCCGACATGCACAAGAAAAAATCAAAATGCTTTTAAAAGTACTGAGGGCGTTGAATTATATTAAACTTTATGACGAGTAAATATGTTTTTTTAATCGTATCACCCCGAGCAAGGCGGTAATGCCACTGATGTGCAGGGGGCTACATAAGTGTAAAAAATATTAATTAGAAGAGAGTGAAGAGGAATACGAACCAGTTAGAAAGAAGCAATAGGAGGATGAGAATACAGGCGTGATGACAGTTTCAAAGGTGGAGAGAAAGGAAAGGATATACAGGGTGGGGAAAAAACTCAGTCAAGTGATTAATAGATGAGTATTGACATTGCATTTAAATTCCTGGAGGGTGCAGCCGTCAGGACAGCAAGAATATGGGAGCGAGTTCCATAGGCGGGAAGTGCGAGAGAAGAAGCTGCAGGAGTAGAATTGTCGTCTGCATTTGGCCAACTTAACTGTGAATGGGTGGGACCCAGTTGCCAGTCTGGTTGCACGAGTAAACACCTGTTGAGGAGGCACCAGTGACTTAAGTTCGTTCGAGCAGAAGCCATGAAAGTATTTATAGAACAGACAAAGGGAAGCCACATTTCGTCGGTGGCGAAGTGGCTGTAGTCGAGCCGCCAAGTCAGTACCTATCACATTACTGAATCTCCTTTGGAGCCTGTTGAGAACACTGAGATGAACGGTAGGGGCGCCTGACCATATATGGCAGCAATATTCCATGCACGGACGAATGGTTGATTTGTATATATGCAGGATGAATTTAGGCGGAGAAAACTTCCTGGTCCGACACAGTGACCCAAACTTCTTAGCAGTGGATTTAGCTATGGACTCGATGTAGAGGTTCCATTTGAGATCCGAAGAGAGGGTAAGGCCGAGGAGGCGCAGTGTATTACTCTCAGGGAGAATCGGTTGGTTCATGCTTATGGGAGGCAGGAGAGGTTGATGATTGACAGACAAGAGCTTGGTCTTAGACGCATTGAAATTGACACGCCACTTCTTGCCCCAATTTACCACAGAGTGTAGATCCCGTTCGAGGTCAGCAGCAAGATTATGTTTGTTCGCCATGACGGGTTTCTTACTGATGCGGGAGTAAATTGTGGTGTCATCTGCGTAGATGCCTACTTGGCTCTTGATATCATCTTTGAGGTCATTTATGAAAATAAGGAAGAGCGTCGGGCCCAGGATAGAGCCCTTAGGGACACCAGCGTTTGTGCTGCAGGATGTAGAGGCCCATTCAAGAAGACCTTCATTTTGTGGTTATTTAAAAAAGATTGGAGTAGATCAAATAAGCGTCCGGTAACACCGTAACCCCGTAGCTTGCATAGAAGGCCAGAGTGCCAAACCATGTCAAAAGCCTTGGAGATGTCCAGAGCAAGAGCACGAGCCTCGCCTGACTCATCAAGGGCCTGGAGCATGTACTCAGTAATGGTTGTTAGCATGTCGGCCGTGGACCTGGCAAAGCAGAAGCCATACAGCCTGTCAGAGAAGAGTTTGTGAGCAGTAAGATGTTGAACTATTTCAGCATTAATTATGGCCTCGAAGACTTTCCCGAAAATTGGTAGAAGGCTGATAGGGCGATAGTTGGATGGGTCCGAGTTTTCACCACAGTTCTTAAATACAGGAACGACTGAAGAGAACTTCCAGCATGCAGGAAAACAGGAAGCAGAAAGGCAGTAGTTATACAGGTTAGAGAGGACAGGGAGAGTTCAGGAGCACATTTCTTAAGGACTATCACCGGGATTCCCACGCCACTGCTCGCCTTATGGGGGGTCAAGTTTTGAAATTACTCGGGATACTACTGTTGGGGTAATATATACGTCGTACAATTTAGCCTAATAGGGAAGTCGGGTGAAGGTACTCCAGATGAGTCAAACGTGGATTTGGATGAGAATCTGCGCGCAAATCACCCAGCTTTGTCCGCAGATGACGTGAGAACCTCAAATTCATTGATGAAAGGAGGGATTGAGGATTTGCTATTATTCAGCAGCTGTTTGCATAACCGCCAATAGTCCTTGGAGCCGAACTTGCGGTCAGCTATGCGCTGTCTCATTCACTCAGCAAACACTCGCTTGGCGTCATTCAGAATTCTCTTGCACTCATTACGAGCAGACGTGAATAGGTGCCTATTGTGATCAGATGACTGTCTCCGGAGTTGTCGGAAGTAGGGGTTCCTGTGGGCAATGTCGGCCGAACAGGCAGGAGAGAACCAAGGAGAGGAATGAGGTTTTAGAAAATATTTCCTGGTAGGTATGAAGGCATCAATGCCAACTTTCACCCATGACGAAACCTCAGACGCACAGTCATCAACTGGGAGATCGAACACTTTTCCCCAAGGGACGTCGCAGAGGAAATCGCGAAAGGCGTCCCAGTCAGCTTTTTGGTAGCAGTAGGAGGTCCTATAGGTAGGAGACTCCTGGGGTGGGGGTGAGAGTAGAAAGAAATATTGAGACAGACAACAGCATGGTCGGAGTTGCCGAGAGGGGAAAGCTGCGAGACTTGACAGGACTCAGGTGCAGAGGTAAAGCATATATCTAATAGAGAGGAGTGTCCAGAGGGAGTACTTGGAAAGCGTGTGGGAAAGTCCACCACTTGCGTAATTTATTGAGAAAATAGCAAAGTTCATGGGGTGGATGCCCGCTGAATCAGTAACAGAGTCTTTAAGCCACTCAGAATGATGGGCGTTTAGATCTCCGAATACAAATATGTGAGCGAATGGGTGGTAGAAAATAGCCTTATCTATGTTGTCAGAAATGCTATCTAGAAGAGAGCAGTTAGGAGAGGAGGGAGAACGGTAAAGAAATAAGAGGTAGCTAACCGAACTGAGAAGTGACAGACGGAGATATACATATTGGTGCTCAGAAGATTCGAGTGATGTTATCCTAGCTATGGGGAGGTGTTCACTAACGTAGACCCCCAGCCCATGCATGTGGACAGTGGAATCCTTCCATAAGAAGGGGAGATAGCAAGGGATGGAGAAGTTAGAGGAGGGAATTTATAGGTTGAGGTTAGTCTCACAGTGCGCTAGGATGTCAGGGGGCTTTTCGTGGAGGAAAGCTTCTACACTAGGAAAGTTATTAGGAATGTCCCGGATATTAGTAAAAGAAAAGTTAAAGGATTTCGGTGATTTGAGTTTGGCTGGTTTAGGATATTTTCTGATTCTGTTTATCATGTTATGATTTGTTGATAGGGAGGGACCTAGAGTAGAGGATACAGGCGGTCATTATCCACGATCTGTGCTGGGAGGGAAACTGGCTCGGACTGCAACTAAGTGTGGCCTCAGGGTTGCCCACCGAAAGCGCTTGCAGGGACACCTATCCATGCGCGACATGGCACAACAAGAACCGCGATATTATACAACTGTTGATCAGAGCAGTCGCTCTTGACGCTACGCAAGAGTTAAGGCTCCGAACTACCAGTCAGAAGCAGCAACCAGGAAACTGCCAACCCGGTACCCTCACAATGATGAAACGTTGCCACAAACCAGACACATCGCAGGAAAATCACGGAAGCACTAATACTAAGGTCTGAGGAGAGAAACGAGAAAGCCGGAAACCACATCCTAAACAGGGAACAAGGGGTAAGTCTCTACTCCTGTTCAATAGACGTGGCTGGAGTGTGAACCGGGCGATAGTTTGTTCTATCTACTCCAATTCTTTGTTAATTAAATTCAGGTAGAGTTGTTTATAAATACAGATTGTTATATGTTTGACCAAGAAAGGATTTCAGGTACAATAGACGGAAAGTGTAACACAGAAATCCGAAGGTGAATTGGCATGGCGAAAGACGTGTTTCAGAAGTTGAGTAGCGTATTAAGAGACAGGAAAATTTCGCTAGAAACAAAGAAAAGAATACTAGATTGCTATGTGATGTCAGTTCTTCAATATGGCAGTGAATGCTGGACAATATCATCAAAGATGAAGGAAAAACTTGAAGAAATTGAAATGTGGTTCTACAGAGGGATGCTGCAGATATCATGGATTGAGCATATGAGCAATGATGAGGTTTTGGAAAGGACTGAAAAGAAAAGGAAATTAATAGTGAGCATTAGGAAGAGACAGCAAAAGTTCCTGTGACATGCATTGAGGAGGGAGGGCTTGGAGAACCTGATACTAACAGGTCAGGTAGAGACAGGGAAAGCAGCCGATAACATATTTGAAGGGGCTGATCAGGTGAATGACAAAACGAGGTCTGTGTGGTGTAACAGGAGAAAGCGTGCTAAGAGCCAACAGATATATGGAAACAGAGAAAGACATGATCGCCTACGTCCTGAAAGGACAAAGCACATAGAAGAAGAATATTTGATTCGATTTTTGTAAAGACGAACTTTTCCATGCCTCCTCATAAAAGAATTTCAGAAAATTTTAATCCGAATATTTTTCTGTGGTTTCGTATTTCGTGATTAAAAAAAACAGTAGCAATATAGCGTCAAACAATAAGCGTTCTTTTTAAGACGATATTGTATTTGGCTTTTTCAAATTTAACTGATAAAATTTCTTTAGTCATAAAAAACATTAGGAAAGAAAAAATAGAGCGAAACACTGAGGGTAAATTATATTTTAAAATACAATAATGTGAAGTTTATTATTTAAAAACATAATTTCTGAAAATACTCACACTTTCAGAAAGAAGCTTGTTATTGCTAGCAGCAATAGCGAAAAATAATTGCAGTTTTTTGTTCAAAAACTAATTATTGAACTAGAGACATTAAATCAGAACTTCTTTCGAACAGTCGTTTTAACTTTAATAACAAAAAATAAAATGATTCGCTCTACTCTCTCTCTCTCTCTCTCTCTTTTTCTCTAGTTTGGAAGCCCCTTAAAACACAACTTATAGTTCAAAATATTAAAAACTTCATTAAAACAAAATCAAAAACAAATTTAACGCATTCAAAAATAGATAAACAATCATTCTCAAAATATCCCAGATTTCTCTTCGGCCATTTGCTAATTTTTATTTCCGTAACATCCTTGTTTATTTCAATGGAACATGGGAAAACTAAAAATATTTTTCTGTAATATTTTAAGGCATTTTAAAGCAATTTAACGAAGTAAATCACAAAGAAATAAAGAATAAAAGAAATAAAATGCTGGGTGTTGCCGAATTTTCTGATTTTTTCTATTGAAATCGGTTTTGATAATTAAATATTTTTATACATTAATTTGTTTGAATTACTGTCTTTTCGTTTGTTATCGTTACATAGTTAAGGAGATAATAGCCTTGGTTAAAGGAATGGAAATACCTGGCAGTTGTAACTTCAATCACTGTATCGAGTAATGCAAATATCTGACAAAATCTAGTTAGATTTACAAAATAATTTACTCGTGAGAATTGACTGAAATAAAAATATATTTTCCATCATGGACAGTTAAATTAGAAACATCACATTCTGTGAACTTATAATGGGTTATCACCTCTAGTGAAGTGTAGTTGTGTGGTGAAACAGAGTAACTGAATTTGGCCTATAAAAGGGGTATGAAACAAGAAAATAAAATTGTGAATAGAAACAACATTTATATATATATATATATCAAACATTTTAACGACCTTTGTACCAACCAAAATACATTACTTTTATTTGTAAAAAAAACTTCATTGATATATATATATATATATATATATATCAATGAAGTTTTTTATGAACATTTTAACGACCTTTGTACCAACCAAAATACATTACTTTTATTTGTAAAAAAAACTTCATTGATATATATATATAGTAAAGAAGAAGATGAGCGAGAAAGGAGAGGCGAGTATGAAACGATCGCTTGACGTGGTCAAGGGAGGCGCTAATTATGCTCGTATTTTCTCAACTGGCGATGCTTCCTATGTCGGCTTTTTATTTCGTCTTTGGGGGTTCAAAGAAGTCATTTTGGAATTTACACCCGGATTTAATTCTAGGCTTCCCATTGGACGATAAACCGAATTCACGTCGGCTCGCGAAAAGGATCTATAAAAGGAATTTGAATTTGTATTTATTTTTGCTTTTCTACCGGAACACCTGCGTGGAGCCAGATGCGCAAAGACCTGTTTTGGTCCTTTGCTTTCGGGACCTCTGTGGGCAAACATCCGGTCCCTGGTATCGCCACAAAAGGAATCAAAACATTTTTCTTAGAAATTAACAGGAGATAATTCATTGAGACAGGCACGCGAAAAAGGCCAGACTGTTTAACAGCATGATAACAACGCCACGATAACAACGAAGAGGTTGGCTGTATTCTGATAAAAAATTGAAGTTTTTTTTAGATTTTTATTTATTTTATGAGAGGTAGAGTTAATTTAACGCAATCATGGCCAAACTTTTTTTCCCTAGGCCAAATTTTTATAATAATAATTCGCTCGTGTCTTACCAAAATTTATGTGATAAAAAGTTCATTTAAAAATTAAAAATAAAAACAGTGAGGATTAATGGAAGATAACGGCAGATTCGAAGTTAGGGAATTATCATTGATAACTTTCTCCTTCAATTTGCAGACCCTAGTTACTATATTCTTAATACTTGATATAATGCTAAATATCACAATATGTTTTATAACTATTCATATTAGTGCTCATGCATGCATTTACAATCCACAGTAATATTTTAAATTTTGAAATCGTATTTATTTTTTATATATGAATTTTTTAAAACTGTTTCTAAATCTTTGATTGCCTTTCTATGTGGTACCCTGCACTGTTTGGGAATAACTCATTTAACGGTTAGTGGCATGATGAACAGATTTAATGAAACAAGTTCAAACCATAGCTGAAAGTTTATATATTTGTTGTAGAGTAGTTTTCGCACTGAAAGTTATAATCGTGTTATGCCGGTTGCTAATCGACTTAACACAACCAAAATGTTAGGAACTGTGTAATCTTCTTCTGAACGCTGACTCCTTAATATTCGGCTAACTGCCGACTAATAACAACTGCCTAGTAGCTCTACTGAGCTCCTATACAACTCTAAAGAACTCTCTAGAACTTCTTAGAACTCCTATGAACGTCCCAATAACTTCAATATTTATTGTACATTAGTACAAATGTGGCACTAGACCTAAAACGGTGATAGGGAAAGCTGGTCATCCTCTGTCCTAATTTAACTTAGCTATTCACTTTCGTCGACCCTGACACACTTACAATAAACCTTACACCATAATACCACATTTTTACTTACCAACCACAGCCCCCGTCAGTTCCCGCTTTAGTGTTAGTAACAGCTGTTTCTGGAAATCTTGGCTATCAAATAATGACGCGTTCAAATTCCAGTATCCAGCCAACTTAACCTTAGGCTTATCTAAGTTTACACGAACCCGGACGAGCCTATGATCCGTGTAAACTAACGAATGGAAATTTGGGCAACCTAAAAGCCCTACGTCGAATCTCCTAACTAGGACTCGGTCGAGGTAGCTAGCTCGTACCACAGAACCCGAGCTGCCCCTATTAGTACAAGTCCACACTACCCACTACCTCCCGCGGATGTTCATTTCGGTATTTATCGACAAGAACATTCCCATAGATAAATTCCCGAAATGGTTTCACAACCGGGTTGTTAGTACCCGATCTTTCTCCTATAAAATCTTTCTCAGTGTCAAGGACGGCATTCCAATCCCCCGCTAAGATTACCCGCCTCGATGTCCCAAAGAACGACTCGAGCCGCCGAAACAAAGTAGGAGGCTCCGCATGGTCATTGGGCGTATAAACCCCAATGGGCCGAAACGATTTCTCCTTTATGGTAATATCCAGCACACAAATCCTGCCCGCTGGATCTGCGAAGACAAGCGCACACACCGCACCCAAAGATTTGCTCACAAGCCAGGAAACAGCTCTAGAACGACCATCAAAACATGATGAATAGAGATCGTAATCCCTAGACAGTATACTCTCATAGTCGCCAGCTAAAAACCGGGTCTCCTGTACACAACAAACATCCACACCGAGGTGATGGAGATCATGAGTGAATTTCACCCTCGGAGACTCTGACCTCAGCCCTCGGACATTCAGACTTGCTAACCAGAGAGCCATTATGATGCTTGATTAGGGTTGAGGTCCTGGACAGATCATGGACGGGGAAAGGATGCCGACAGCCTCTCCCATAGATCCTTTGCCCATTTCTTTGTTAATGGTGTCACCATGGGAGAGGCCACCAACATCTCAAGGAAATGTTAGTTTCATTGCTCTGTAAAGGGAGTGGTGAACCAAAATTAGGAGGGTAAACGGAAAGGGCTGGGGTCCCTACTAAGAGGGGTCGGTTTTCTGGGATCGGGCTGTGTCGAATTTGGTTTTTAACTATTTTCTTTTTTTCCGGGGAGGACGGGACAGAGGCCAAGGGATGTGTTGGCCGTTGACTTAGCTTGTCTTTAAGTTTTTGTACTCTTTTCATGCCTTCATAGAAGGCTTTTCTCAGTTCCTCCATGGATGGTGCGGACCAGGACAAGGCATCGCCCTTATTGTTGGTAGAGGGAGTGGGACTGTACGTGCCTTTAGGCCTGGAAGCATCAGGGAACTGAAGTCCCGCAGCTTGACGTTTCCCTCTGGTCTTACCAACAACCTGCCATACCCCCTTTTTCTTTTCCGTAATTACACTTGTAGCCGGTGAGAGTTTTTCGGGGAATGAGGACAGATGCTTTGACCCAACCGGGGGTACAACCACACCGTTCTTGGTTGCTGGCATGCCCACTACAGGCGGGACAGATTTTGACAAAGAAGCAGCAAGAGGGGTATTTTGGTCTTCCGGGGCCTGGCTTCCAGAGGCCTGCTTCTCTGGGCAAGAGGAGGAGAGGTGACCAATCTCTCCGCACCTTGCTTGGGGCGACACGATTATAAAAAAAGAATATAATGTGATATGTTCTAGAAAGGGATATATATATCATTCGAGGTAGTTAAGCGGTTTAGGCAAATGTAACGGGAATGACAATTTAGTATGTAGACGTAATGGGCGGTACTCGTCATATGCTGTATCCTGAGACGTAGGCGTAGTCAATAGTCATAGATCTCTAGACGTAGATCTCTAGTCGAAGTGTTGTAGACCTCTAGTCGAAGACCTATAGACGTAGACCTCTAGTCGTAGACCAATAGACCTCTATGCGTTCTCGCCTTAGTCGGTATTTATAGCTGACACCAGCCAATTACAGTACAGTAAGGGGGAATCAAGGTGTAATTCATATTTATTGCATATTCATTATATCATAATGTAATAAAAAAAGACGAAAACGTATACTATTTCTGTATCCAATGAAGAGAGTACTGGATTGTGATGCGATGTCTGTCTTTCATAATTTTTTTAATCATTTCACCCCAAGCAACGCATTCCACTGCCACTATAGGGGGTTACATAGGGGTAGGTGGTGAGAAAGAGTGGTTAAATATAGGAAATGTCAGAAGGAGGGTGATAGACGGGTAAGGATGTAGTTGGGAAGAGTGTTTGAGAGAATGGGTGCGTGTTAGTGTGCTAGGAGGTGTCTATTGACCTTACATTTAAACTCCTGGAGAAGCAAGTATGTGGAAAGGAGTTCCACAGGCGGGAAGTGCGAGAAAAGAAGCTATTGGAGTAGCATATTTCGGTTACATTTTATCTGTTTCACTGTAAAATGATGGGACCTAGTTGCTAATATAGCATTTCGTGCAAATTCATACCTAGGGGGCATTAAGATTAAGGAAAGAAATGAAGAAACCTAAATCTGGTTCTAAAGAAGGAGGCTGACGAAAATACGAATGGAACACGTGAGTAACGAAGAGGTTTTTGAGAGGACGGACATGAAAAAGAAACTGATACTTAACATAAGAAAAGACGGCTGAAAATTACTGGAAGATGTAATGAGAAATGAAGGTTTGGAGAACCTGATGCTCACTAGAGTGATAGAAGGGAAGAGAGGCAAGGAAATATAACGCTTGACATACTTTATGAACTTGAGCAGATGACTGGTGGTGCGAAGATTGAGTGGGATAAAAGGAGTATTAAAAGCGATAAGGAATAGGAAGATGTGGAAATTCATAATCGCTTACACCCTGAAGGGACGGCACATAGAGGAAAAAGACTCGCCGTTGGGATGGGGGCATGGTTGATCGCTTACAGCATTAGCGCTCCGTCTATTAAATCAGCGCTCTAATTTGACCAAGGTCAAATAATGTCAGCCTGTGAAGATGATTCCAACGTGCTCTACTCTTGATCAGTCTGTTAAATGCCATACGTGATACATGTTTGGGCGACCATGTCTCGAAAGAGAGATGACTGACTGGGCAGAAGATTATCCCACAGTAGGTTGCCATTGCTTTCTGCGGTAGACTGGTTACCAGCCAAGGCTATAGAACCCAAACTGTCCTATTGTTTGACTCTTAGCAAGACAGGAGAACGATGTCTTATATTAATAAGTAGTAATTAGTGGGGGATCAATTTATTACTTCATAACAATAGAAAACCGATTCCCCACTTTATGACCAGTAGAAGCCTTAATCATGCTTTCAACTATCATATTCAGTCAGTCAGTTAAGTGCCATATGTGATACACGCTTTGGGTGATCCTGTCTCAAAAGAGACATGACTGACTGGGCAGAAGATTATCCCGCAGTAGGTTGCCATTACTTTCTGCGGTAGATCGGTTGCCAGCCAAAGTTAGAGAACCCAATCTGTAGGTGTATTATATTATTAAGTAGTAATTAGTGGGGGATTAGTTTAATACTTCATAACAATAGGAAACCGATCCCGCACTTTATAATCAGTAGAAGTTTCAATCATGTTTCCAACTTTTATATTCAGTCAGTCAGTTAAGTGCCATACGTGATACACATTTTGGGCGATCATGTCTCGAAAGAGACATGACTGACTGGGAAGATGATTATCACGCAGTAGATTGTCATTGCTTTCTGCGGTAGATTGGTTGCTAACCAAGGCTAGAGAACTGTCCTGTTATTTAACCTATAACTGGAGGGAAGAGACGGGTTAATGCCTTTCCAAATGGTATTTGTGTGTGAGTGAATGCAAGGAATTCAACAGGATTTCGAACCCGGCTCTCTGATTTTTCGTTCCGAGCCGATATCCAGTGCACCACAACGTGCTACTCTTGATAATTTACTGAAATCTATACCGCGGACAGACTCAAACCTTATGTGTGACACTGGGGAAATAATACCTTCCGAAAACGGTCAATAATTGTATTAAGTTGAAGTTACAAGTGATTATTACTAATGGTGTAACAGTGCTGTCTTTGATCAAAATATTCATCACGCCAGATTAGGCATTCTCTCCAAGAAAATGTAAGCTCTGTGAGAGATGAAAAGACAAATAATTCCGAGTAAGCATCTTTGAAAGTGATCAGCCAATATAGTCGACACAAACCTTACATTTTTGACGCACATGCTATATTTACTGAGAAAAAAAAATATTTGTTTCTTAAGCGAGTCAGACACACTAATTAATTCTCAGTTCCAGAAGATTAGGTTAATTGATTTTTTTGTGGATTATAAACACTTTTCAGATTATAAAAATGTTAGAAAATATTTTTAGATTTTAAGGTTTTACTTTGAGATAATGGTGATTTAGTTATAAATTTAGTCATGACTAAGAAAATTCCATCATTCACTTGTGTGTTTTACCTAAACATTAGGGTGGAGAAACGTTTGGACAATCTTTCTTATACGAATTGGAATCATTTTGTTATATTTTATTAGAAAAGTAAGTTATATTTTGTTATAAGTTTATTTTCTCTGCTGTTTGTCCTTATAGACATAGTTCAACTTTGTTTTGCTTGTATCTTGGGTTGAACTTTTTGTATCTCATTTTGTGTGCTGTGGGATGACCTCGACCACAATTTCTGCAGCACCTGGAGCAACCGATATTTTCAAACGCGTCGGTTCGAACATCAGATAATCCCAAGAAGAAGGCCGCCGAGTATAACGCGACACACCATGAGTTTTTCCTGGAAAACATCTCGTTTAACAATTTGATTACAAAACCACCAGCATTAGAGGCCGTGTCTACCAGGACAGACTCTCTACTGACCTCGGATGAAATAACTTGAAAGCTAATCGGAGTCATCAAGGAGGTAATAGATGATGTTCTGAATAGCCCCAATGCGAGAGCAAAGCTGTTAGCAAGACACCAAACGATATGTGGGAATCCTACTGGTAACTGAAGATGTTGCGAAGTAATTGGCAAGAAGCATCCTCCCCACCAAATTGATGAGGCTACTAAAAGTGTATCAACATGACCATAGTGATGCTATGGACATTACGAAAATCAATCTAGGAACTTACTTCTCTAAATATGTACCCTCTGGAAAGTCTCGCCAATTAACAATAAGAGATAATAGACAGTAACCCAAAAATAGTTTCATGGGCGTCCCCAACACTTCTTGGACTATCAATTTTTGTAATCTTAAAAGGATGTACCCTCTACTGCTGGTATTGTGGTTCCACTGTGCTATTGGCGAGGGTGTGCATAGGACAAAACGTGCCAACATTGAGCAAACTAATGCCACCTAAGAATGCAGTAGGGGATGAAAAGATCAGCAAAGCCCCTAATGCCCTCGATGGAAGAAAGAAGATGGTAAGGAAAGGGGTCAAAGTTTGTGTCCCATTCCTCCTATTCCCAGAAAAACAGAAGTAACATAATAAGCTGATATAGCAACAGTGGTCTCAGCAAAAACAGTAGCAACGTGCGAACTAGGGGAACAACCCAAACAACCGAGAAAAAGAACTCTTGCTGAAGCAGAAAAGAGAAGGCCATGGGCCAAGACGAGACCCAATCTCCTCCTGCTTTGCTAGCAAGAACTGAACTAACAGGATTCTCAAGTAAAGCAAGAAGCTACCTTTTTTTACCATCTAGGAATCTGCGTCGTCATCCTCTAACCTGTCCTGGAAAAAGAAAGTGGATTGGCAGTTTAACATGAGTACCTTTCCTCCCAGAGGAAGAACTTTTAAAACACCTCTTTCAAGCTTACTTCCTTCGTCAAGAAGTCGATGGTGAAACCTAGGATCTTTGCTAAAGATCCTGGTGTAATCACACTGATTAGCAACACTGGCGGCAGATAAAAAAAATATGAATTCATTTTTACCTTCAAAGACTATTTTCCTGAGGTCAGGATAGCCCAAGGAGATTTATTCGAGCTAATAGAGTTATCAACGTTTGGCTCTGTGAAGCAACTTTATAGAGATCAATAAATGGTGTTTGTGGTAACTAAGGGCAAAGCGTTGGAGATTTGACTCCCGTAGATGTTCAGCCAGTATTCGCTTTGGAAATAAAAATATTTGGATGCGATAGGCTAGACTAGTTGCTTACTTTCTATTCTAAAAGCATTGAAGCAACGCTCAAGCCTCTCAGTAGTCTATCGCTATTTTCAACGAAAGCCATCAAATCAGCTCTATTTTTCTGATTTACTAGTTCAGACGTTTTCAGAAACGGTACGCCGTGTCACTTCTAGTCGACTTTTCTCCTCATTTTCAAATGTGATAAAAAATTAAGATTCAGTTTTCCAAGAAATGCCACCTCGTAGAACAGGGTTCAGGGTGGATATTTTCTTGAACAATTCAATGCTGACTATATAAGTTAAGATTTAACCACCATCATTTCAGATTTTTATTTCCTATTGCACTCTCTGACAATTACATTCCACAAACCTTATTTTTGGCATAACTATTTTGATTGTCATCCTTTACATTGGTAGCCTTTCGAGCTTGCATTGGGAGACATGTTGTGTATAAAAATTAAATCTGCCTAGCAGGTACGGAAATTAAGCAAAATAGCTTATATAGAATGAAAAGGAAAAAAGGATTAAGTAAATGCTGCAAAAAGACTGAATGTAAAATTATCAGCAAAAAGGATGAGCCTAAAATGCAAATTACAAATCTGGGATACTAAGCTAAATCAAGTATAAAACTTCATGTATCTAAAAAGCATTTTAACAGAGGGGTGAAATTGCGACATTGAGATCCTATGATGTATTGGGATGGCTAAAGATACATTCCAAGCCTAGAAACAAAGAAAAGAATACTGTAGTGCTACGTGATATCCGCCCTTGTGTATGGAAGCGAATGCTCGAGGGGCTACCAATGTAGAGGATGACAATCAAAATAGTTTTTTTTTAATCATTTCACCCCGGGCAAGGCGTAAATGCCACTGATGTGCGGGGGGCTACATAACTGAAAGAAAATTAATTAGAGGAGGGAGAAGAGGATTATAAACCAATTAGAAAGAAGCAATAGAAAGATGAAAATGCAGGTGTAATGACAGTTGCAAGGGGGGGAGAGAAAGGGAAGGTTATACGGGGTGGGGGAAGGGCTAGAGTCAAGTGGTTAGTAGATGAGTATTGGCATTGCATTTAAATTTCTGGAGTTTTATGGCGTGAGGAAAGCAAGAATATGAGAGCGAGTTCCAGAGGCGGGAAGTGCGAGAGAAGAAGCTGCAGGTGTAGAATTGTCGTCTGCATTTGGCTAACCTAAATGTGAATGGGTGGGACCCTGTTGCCATTCTGTCTGCACGAGTAAACACCTGTTGAGGAGGCATCAGTGACTTAAGTTCATCTGAGCAGAAGCCATGAAAGTACTTATAGAACAGACAAAGGGAGGTCACAGCTCGTCGGTGGGGAAGTGGCTGTAGTCGAGCCGCCAAGTCATCACCTATCACGTTACTTAACTCTCCTTTGGAGACTGTCGAGAACACTGAGGTGATCGGCAGGGGCCCCTGACCATAAATGGCAGCAGTACTCCATGCAGGGTCGAATGGTAGAACATCCTGGATCGACATAGTGACCCAACCTTCTTAGCAGGGGATTTAGGTATGTATTCCATGTAGCGGTTCCACTTGAGATCAGAAGAGAGGGTAAGGCCGAGGAGGCGCAGTGTATTGCTCTCAGAGAGAATCGCTTGGTCCATGCTTATGGGAGGCAGGAGAGGTTGCCTGTGATGGTTGACAGACAACAGCTTGGTCTTGGACGCATTGAAATTGACAAGCCACTTCTTGCCCCAATTCACCACGGAGTGTAGATCCCGTCAAGGTCAGCAGCGAGATTATGTCTGTCCGCCATGCCAGGTTTCTTACTTGTGCGGGCGTATTTTGTGGTGTCATCTGCGTAGATGCCTACTTGGGACTTGATCTCATCTGGGAGGTCGTTGATTAAAATAAGGAAGAGCGTGGGGCCCAGAATAGAGCCCTGTGAGACACCGGCATTCGTGCTGTAGGATGAAGAGGCATGTCCATTCAATACGATCTTCATTTTGCGGTTGTTTAAAAAGGACTGGATTAGG
>JBBBDQ010029516.1:792500-835000 GCA_037127315.1 Ascarosepion bandense | reverse complement strand
TTCTTTTTTACAAGGAGGCGAAAATATAAATGCCTTAAAAGAAAAGTGGTTTTCCTTTTATCGAGTAGGCGAAAATATATATGCCTTAAAAGATAAGTAAGCTTGAAGCAATACGTCTGGTAGATTCAAAATCTTCCTTCCAACTAAAGCTTCAAGAGCGGGAAGATTCCCGCTTTTTCGAAAGAGAGGCAAAATGCTGCTGCTGATGAAGATGGTTTGATTTATATTTAACAAATTCCCTTCTCTCATTTTTTATAAATGTAGGTGATACGAGGGTATCGTAGAGAGCTCGACATATATATATATATATATAGTCATCCGCAGACAGATCTGTTTCGCTGTATCGCAGCGCATCAGTACGGTTGGAATCCGATATATAAAACAAAACAAAAATTACGATATTTTGATCCGTTGGGTAGCCATTTATACGACAACTTCTTCAACAACAGCTGAAACCAAAAGTTTTTGTTTATTTTTTTATATTTGGCTATGTAAATAGAACGTAATATTTGCATCGGGCCCTCTACCTTGATCAATTTTAATTTTAATAAAATTCATATTAATAGGGTCGGGTTTTTTGGGATTTACATATCGGATCATCCTTTTAGAATTAATAGGCTGCGGTAAAATTCCAGGAAGGTTTGGTAAAATCCTGGTAAAGGTTGGTAAATAATCCAGGAGGATCTTAGTAATATCGTTAAAATATTAAAACTGATTCAATAAAAGAGCTCAATGCAAACCAATTGTTTGATGCAGTTACTGGCAGTTACTTCCACAGCATTTACTCTGCTAATCCTAGGGGCATGCCACATACGTCCCACTACTAAGGAAAAATTACTACTAGCTCCTTCCCATAGCCCAACCCTAAGAAAGACCAATACAACTCAGCCCTTTCCTTTATCTAAACTAACCTCTGGACTTATAATTTTCTTCATTCTGTTTAGAAGGGGTTGAAGAATGCATGCCTTAAAAAGACCTGTTGAAAATGGCTATTTCCCCACTAAGTTTTATGTGAATTTACGGATATATATATATATATATATATATATATATATATATATATATATCCGCAGACAGATCTGTTTTGCTGCATCACAGCTCATCAGTACGGTTAGACAACCGATTGCTTTTAACACAGGATTGAAACCCGACCGAATTGGCGATTCTAGCTCTGAGCTATGAGCGCTAGGTAAAAGGGGGCAGAGTGCTCTAATTCACTACTGAATGAGCGATGCTTTGTGACTATATATATATATATATATAGTCACAAAGAACACCAATCACACCAGCCAATCACATTACTATAATGGGGAACCAAGGTGTATGCATATTCATTACCTATATATTACATCACTTTCTTTTTATCCGAGACTGTCATCCTATATGACAGCAAAAGCTTGACGATATTCATAAAGGTAAAGGAGAAAGTCCAAGCAATAGAAACGTGTTTCTACAGAAGGATGCTGAGGATAATATGGATACATGTGAGCATCGCCGTGGTTTGGAGAGGACGCAAGTGAAAAAGGAAACTTATACTTAGCATCAGGGAAAAAGAGCTAATGTTTCTGTGACACGTAATGTGGAAGAAGGGCTTGAAGAATGTGATACACACAAGACAGATAAAGAGAGAGAGAGAGAGAGAGACAGAGAAAAATAGTGCGAAAAATACTTGATGGGCTTTAGCATGTGGCCGGAAAGTCGGGGTTTTGAAGAGATACTAATTTGAAAAATGTTAAGTGCGACAAGAAATAGGGGCGGATGGAAGTCTATATTCGCCCACGTCCTGAAAGGAAACGGCACAAAAAGAGGAAGGAGATAGTATGCGGCCTATCTTTTGAATGTGGCCTACGAAATTCTGTGACAGCTGTAGCCTACCTTAAAAAAGCCTATTATAAGAAATATTATAAATGTCTGGTAAGGGTTAAAGAAAATAATTAGGATCAATAAATAGCCGAATACTTGACTATTTTCAATTATTTATCATTTAAACATACTGTATATAGTCTAATGACTGAAGTCGTCGGTTGAAGTAATCCAGTGACATGATACAAAAGAGTTTTGAGTTCAATACCTAGCTACAGCAGAAGTGAACAACAACAAAAAAAAACTTCTTCTTCTTCTTCTATGTGGCTTGTTCCTTCAGGACGTAGGCGATCATGACCTTCTACTTTTCCCTATCCCTGGTAGCTTTGAGCACGCCTTCTCCTGTTACACTATGCAATCCTCGTTCCATCATCCACCTGATTAGGTCCTTCAAATATGTTATCCGTTGCTTTCCCCTGTCTCTTTTTCCCTCTATCTAGCCTGTTAGTATCAGATTCTCCAAGCTCTCTTTCCTCATTGCGTGTCCCAGAAACTTTAGCTGTCTTTTCCTGATGCTCAGTATTAATTTTCTTTATGTTTCCATAATTTCAAGACCTCATCATTGCTCACATGCTCGATCCATGATATTCGCAGGATCCTTCTGTAGAACCTTATTTCAGTTGCTTCAAGCTTTTCCTTCATCTTCGATGGTATTGTCCAGCATTCACTGCCATATTGAAGGACGGACAGCATGTAGCAATCCAGTACTCTCTTCCTAGTTTCTAGCGAAATTGTCCTGTTTCTTAATACTTTACTCAACTTCTGGAATGCGTCCTTCGCCATGCCAATTCGCCTTCAGATCATTGTGTCGCACTTTCCGTCTTCTGTTATAACACTTCCCAGGTATTTTAATTTTTGTACCTGCTTGATTCTGGTATCCCCGACCTGTATTTGGCATTTTGGGTTGCCCTTTTTACTGATGACCATGCATTCGGTTTTCGTGCAGTTAATTTCTAGTCCTTTCTTGTTACTTTCTTCTGCTACCTTCTGTAGGAGGTCTTGTAGCTTCCTTTCTGTGTCTGCTATCAGCACTGTATCATCTGCGTATCTTAGGTAGTTTAAATTGTGAATCCAGGCATAACTTCTAGGGTCCTCAAAATATTCTCGCTGTACAAGTTGAACAGATCCTGTGAGAAGACACATCCCTGTCTTACGCCCCTTTCTATCTTTGTATATCTACTCAATTCATTACCTGTCCATATGCAAGTGGTTTGCTGCCAGTAAACATTCTTCATTACTCTCAAGTCTTTCCCAAATATGTCCATGCTGCCGAGCATTTCCATCAGTTCTTTGTGGCGTATTTTGTCAAACGCCTTCGCATAATCAATGAAGCACAGAAGTCCTTCTTCATTTGTATTGCCCTTTTGGAGAGCATCCTAATCATAAATATGGCATTCCTTGTTCCCGTGTCTTTAACGAAACCACACTGTTCTTGTCCTATCGCTGGCCTGATTCTGCTTCTCGCTCTATTCATCAGGATTCGGACGATCAGTTTTGTTATATGGCTCATTAAACTGATGGTTCAGTGGAGTTCGCACTCGTTTGCTCCTGGCTTCTTAGGTAGTGCTATGAAGATAGACTTGCGGAGATCATCTGGTATAACCTCAATATTATAAATTTTATTAATTATTTCAGTCATTTTTTCTATACCAAATTCTTCCAAGGCTATCAGCAGCTCTATGACTATGCCGTCTGGTCCCGCTGCTTTGTTTCTATTCAGTTTGGCTTCTGCAGATTCCACTTCAGACTTTAATATTTCCGGTCCGTCCTCATCTTTGCGTATTATTGGTTGTTCTCTCTTGTCGTGGAAAAGATTTTTTATATATTCTTCCCATCGTTGGAGTATTTCCTTTTTCTCCAAAATGATTGTTCCATCCTTAGATTTTAGACATCCTGTTGAAGAGAAGGTTTTTTTGTCCTGTCAGTTCTTTTATTTCCTTATGCATGTCTGCTTTATTATTACTGCTCAATCTCTCTACTTCTGCACATTTGTCATTGAGCCATTCCTCTTTAGCCTGTCTGCATTTTCTTCTTATTTCCTTGTGTAGTTCCCTGTACTCCATTCCATGACTTGATATCATTTTCTGCTTCCTTTGCATCATTCCCAGAATCTCTTCCGTCATTCACTCCTTTTGCTTTCTGCGCCTATTTTCTTTTGGAACAATGTTGCTTTCTGATGTCACTATTGCTTCCTTTAGCGAGTCCCATTTTAAGTGTCCTTTCCTAGTTTGTTCTTCGTATGTGGTTTTCACGCTGTTAGTGTATTCTTTCTGTAGTTTGAGGTCATCCACAAGTGTGTTGTATATCAGATTTGGTGCTGCATTAAGCTTCTTCAATCCCCGGAGTTTCACCTTTAATTTGCAGATGACTGGGACGTGGTCGCTTCCACAGTCAGCAACTGGATAGATTTTGCTTTGAACCACTGCATTTTTTAATCTGCTGTTAATGGTTATGCAGTCTATCTGTTTTTTTTTATGTAAAAAAAGATAATACTGAGATATCTGGAAGAAGCATGACATGTGAAATTAGAACAATCTATCCGGTTAACAAAATAAACGGTTCGGTTTGAAATTCCAATCACTTTAAGAAGGCTAGAAAGTACAACTGCCAAAAAGTCGTGGCTATACTGACAAATATGAAGAAAAACAGAACACTTTATTTCGTTCACCGGGGTATATTGTTCCAGTTCCATGAGTCATACCTCTTCCAGCCATGACTATTCTCACTATCAGTTATCTAACTTTGACACAACTATCTAAATTTTTGTTCATCTCTGCAAAAGCATGGTATTGAATTCACAACATTATGGATCAAGTCTCTTGATTCAACCATAGATTTTATTCACTGGGTCATGTATCCTTGAGAAAATAATGTAAACAATTGCAATCCCTCATCTCAAAAATATAGACAGATATAGATAAGATTGTTGTCAATGTTGTTAATATTTTCGTTAAATTTTGTTAAGATGGTTGTTAAATTATGATAATATTGTCGGTAAATGTTGTTAATATTGGGGCCATCAATATTAAAATCTGACAGTAGTAGTATTTTACTTATACTTGAAAATTTAATTAGGTTAAGTGTATTTGGTGAGAAGACGCATCCTTGTTATACGCACTTTTCTATTTCTTTGTATCTTAGTTTAGTTTCTTGACGGATACAGATATATTTACCTGTAAATATTACGAATGAAGGCCTAAATTTGAGAGATTGTCTTTTACAAATTTCCTTAAATATAATATATAAAATTAAGGAATGGGCAAAAGGCCATTGGTAAACCATCTTGTCCGTAGCATGATAATAGGTATTGTTGACAATGCAACCAGATTGCATAAGAGAAAGATGACAGTAAACCATTTCAACAGTCAGCTGATAAGATGAATTCATTGACACTAAAGGGTGTTTAGATAAGAGAAATAAGTAAGTCAACAATCTTTTTCGTCGACTGATTATAGGTATTCAGTTGACAATGCAGGACATTTTTAAAGGAGAAGGAAGTCAAGAAACTATCTCCTCCATCGACTTATAATATGTTTTCAGGTGAAAATCAAGGTAGATTGGATAAGAAAACGACGTCAGGAAACCATATCATCCGTTGCATGATATTTATGCAACCGTCAATGCAGGCAAATTAAATAAAAGAACAAAGCCAAGAAATCATCTCTCCCATCGACTGATAATATGTAATAACTTGATAATGCAGGCAGATTATATGGGAGAAAGCAGTCAATCTCCCCCATCCCACGATAAGATGTCATATCACGTTGAATACACCGCTTCTCGTTCGATCAGCCAAGTTAAGCAAGGTTGAACCTGGTCAGTACTTAGATGGGTGACCGCTTGGGAATACCAGGTGCTGTAAGCGTTTATTGATGGATGTACGTTGTGGTGCATTGGATGTCGGCTCAGAAAGAGAAATCGGTGAGCCGAGTTCGAATTCCATTTGAATACCCTGCATTCACTTACGCATTAGTACCCTTGGGAAAGGTAAATGATCCGTCCCTTCCCTGCAGTTATAGGTTAAATAACAGGGTAGGACTTGGGACCCTGCCCTTAAACAAATCTCAATGAAACTTTCTCCGTCGGGGAGGAAGCTGGTTCAACCCACATAGAATGTATGCGGCTTTTGCAGAGGAATTCAGTAGCGAATAGAGGCAGGATGGGAAAGAGAAAAAGGTAAATAAACCAAGCCTCAGTCATCAGATAATGTGCATTCTATTGATGATACAGACAGATTGAATAAAAGAGAGAACCAAGCAAACAATTTACAGACAACAAAACACGCAGAATTGATAAGCGAAAAAGGCATGTAACCCTCTCGGTCGTGCGCCAGATACAATATATTCAGTCGACAATGCAGGGGGATTAGAAAAGAATGTCAATCAACTATCACCTCGGTCGCCTTATAATATGCAATTAGTCGACAATGCAGGGAGATTAGAAAAGTATGTCAATCAACTAACTATCACCTCGGTCGCCTTATAATATGCAATTAGTCGACAATGCAGGGAGATTAGAAAAGTATGTCAATCAACTATCACCTCAGTCGCCTCATAATATGCAATTAGTCGACAATGCAGGAAGATTAGAAAAGAATGTCAATCAAATAACTATCACCTCGGTCGCCTTATAATATGCAATTACTGGACAATGCAGGGAGATTAGAAAAAGTATGTCACTCAACATCACCTGGTCGCCTTATAATATGAACAATTAGCTATGTAGATTAGAAAGTATGTCACTCAATCACCGGTCGCCTTTATAATACACCTTTAGCTCTGACAATGGTGGGATTAGAAAGTATGTCACCTAACTATCACCTCGGTCGCCTATAATATAATGATGATAATGCAGGGAGATTAGAAAAGGTCAACCAACTAACTATCACCTCATCGCCTTATAATATGCAATTAGTCACAATGCAGGGAGATTATGTCACTCAATTAGATTTGTCCTGTCGTCTTATAATATGCAAAATTAGTCGACAAATGCAGGAGATTAGAAAGTATGTCAATCAACTAACTATCACTTCGGTCGCCTTATAATATGCAATTAGTCGACAATGCAGGGAGATTAGAAAAGTATGTCACTCTAACTATCACCTCGTCGCCTTATAATATGCAATTAGTCGACAATGCAGTGAGATTTCAAAGTATGTCAATCAACTAACTATCACCTCGGTCGCCTTATAATATGCAAGTAGTCGACAATGCAGGGAGATTAGAAAAGTATGTCACTCAACTATCACTTCGGTCGTCTTATAATATGCAATTAGTCGACAATGCAGGGAGACGTGAAAGTATGTCAATCAACTAACTATCACTCCTCGGTCGCCTTATAATATGCAATTAGTCGACAATGCAGGGAGATTAAAAAGTATGTCACTCAACTATCACCTCGGTCGTCTTATAATATGCAATTAGTCGACAATGCAGGGATTTGAAAAGTATGTCAATCAACTAACTATCACCTCGGTCGCCTAATATGCAATTAGTCGACAATGCAGGGAGATTAGAAAAGTATGTCAATCAACTATCGCCTCGGTTTGCCATATAATATGCAATTAGTCGACAATGCAGGGAGATTAGAAAAGTATGTCAATCTACTAATTATCACTACCCTGTCGCCTTATATGCAATTAGTCGACAATGCAGGGAGATTAGAAAAGTATGTCACTCAACTATCACCTCGGTCGCCTTATAACATGCAATTAGTCGACAATGCAGGGAGATTAGAAAAAGCATGTCACTCAACTATCAACTCGGTCGCCTTATAATATGCAATTAGTCGACAATGCAGGGAGATTAGAAAAGTATGTCAATCATCCATCACCTCGGTCGCTCTATAATATGCAATTAGTCGACAATGCAGGGAGATTAGGAAAGTATGTCACTCAACTATCACATCGGTCGCCTTATAATATGCAATTAGTCGACAATGCAGGGAGATTTGAAAAGTATGTCACTCAACTATCGCCTCGGTCGCCTTATAATATGCAATTAGTCGACAAGGCAGGGAGATTAGAAAAGTATGTCAATCTACTAACTATCACCTCGGTCGCCTTATAATATGCAATTAGTCGACAATGCAGGGAGATTAGAAAAGTATGTCACTCAACTATCACCTCGGTCGCCTTATAATATGCAATTAGTCGACAATGCAGGGAGATTAGAAAAGTATGTCACTGAACTATCAACTCGGTCGCCTTATAATATGCAATTAGTCTACAATGCAGGGAGATTAGAAAAGTATGTCAATCAACTATCACCTCGGTCGCCTTATAATATGCAATTAGTCGACAATGCAGGAGATTAGAAAAATTGTGTCACTCAACTCTCACCTCAGTCGCCTTATAATATGCAATTAGTCGACAATGCAGGAGATTAGAAAAGTATGTCACTCAACTATCACCTCGGTCGCCTTATAATATGCAATTGAATTGACAATGCAGGAAGATTAGAAAAGTATGTCACTCAACTATCTTTATCAGTCGCCTCATAATATGCAATTAGTCGACAATGGAATTAGAAAATTATGTCAATCAACTAACTATCACCTCGGTCGCCTTATAATATGCAATTAGTCGACAATGCAGGAAGGAATTAAGAAAGTACTACCAATCAACTATCATAGTTAATAACTATAATATGCAATTAGTCAACAATGCAGGGAGATTAGAAAAGTATATTCAATCAACTATCACTTTCAAGTCATACTCATAATATGCAATTAGTCGACAATGCAGGGAGATTAGAAAAGTATGTCAATCAACTAACTATCATATCAGTCGCCTCATAATATGCAATTAGTCGACAATGCAGGAAGATTAGAAAAGTATGTCAATCAACTATCTATCACCTCGGTCGCCTTATAATATGCAATTACTGGACAATGCAGGGAGATTAGAAGAACATGTCAATCAACTATCACCTCAGTCGCCTCATAATATGCAATTAGTCGACAATGCAGGGAGATTAAGAAAGTATGTCAATCAACTATCACCTCGGTAAGCCTTATAATATGCAATTAGTCGACAATGCAGAGGGAGATTAGAAAAGTATGTCAATCTACTATCACCTCAGTCGCCTCATAATATGCAATTAGTCGACAATGCAGGAAGTAGAAAAGTATGTCAATCAACTAACTATCACACTCAATTGCTCATAATATGCAATTAGTCGACAATGCAGGGAATTAGAAAAGTATGTCAATCAACTATCTATCACCTGAACAGCCTTATAATATGCAATTAGTCGACAATGTAGGGAGATTGAAAATTATGTCACTCAACTATCACCTCGGTCGCCTTATAATATGCAATTAGTCGACAATGCAGGAGAATTAGAAAAGTATGTCAATCAACTATCACCTCAGTCGCCTCATAATATGCAATTAGTCAGCGACAATGCAGGAGATTAGAAAAGTATGTCAATCAACTATCACCTCGGTCGCCTTATAATATGCAATTAGTCGACAATGCAGGGAGATTAGAAAATTATGTCTCAACTCTACCTCGGTCGCCTTATAATATGCAATTAGTCGACAATGCAGGGAGATTAGAAAAGTATGTCACTCAACTATCACCTCGGTCGCCTTATAATGATTAGTCGACAATGCAGGAAGATTAGAAAGATATGTCCTCAGCATCACCTCAGTCGCCTCATAATATGCAATTAGTCGACAATGCAGGAGATTAGAAAATTATGTCAATCAACTAACTATCACCTCGGTAAGCCTTATAATATGCAATTAGTCGACAATGCAGGGAGATTAGAAAAGTATGTCAACCAACTATCACCTCGGTCGCCTTATAATATGCAATTAGTCAACAATGCAGGAGATTAGAAAAGTATGTCAATCAACTATCACCTCGGTCGCCTTATAATATGCAATTAGTCGACAATGCAGGGAGATTAGAAAAGTATGTCACTCAACTATCACCTCGGTCGCCTTATAATATGCAATTGGTCGACAATGCAGGAGAATAGAAAAATTAATCGTCGCTATCACCTCAGTCATACTCATAATATACAATTAGTCGACAATGCAGGGGAATTAAATGCAATGTCAATCAACTAACTATCACCTCAGTCCAAGCACTTATAATATGCAGTGAGTCGACAATGCAGGAGATTAAGAAGAGTATGTCAATCAACTAACTATCACCTCAGTCGCCTCATAATATGCAATTAGTCGACAATGCAGGAAATTAGAAAAGTATATTAAATCAACTATCACCTCAGTCGCCTCATAATATGCAATTAGTCGACAATGCAGGAAGATGAAAAGTATGTCAATCAACTATCACCTCGGTCACTATATAATATGCAATTAGTCGACAATGCAGGAGATTAGAAAAGTATGTCAATCAACTATCACCTCGGTCGCCTTATAATATGCAATTAGTCGACAATGCAGGAGATTAGAAAAGTATGTCACTCAACTATCACCTCAGTCGCCTTATAATATGCAATTAGTCGACAATGCAGGGAGAATAGAAAAGTATATTGTCAACTATCACCTCAATTAAGCCTCTCATAATATGCAATTAGTCGACAATGCAGGGAGATTAGAAATGTATGTCAATCAACTAACTATCACCTCGGTCCCGCCTTATAATATGCATTTAATTCGACAATGCAGAGTAGAAAAATTATGTCAATCAACTAACTATTACCTCAGTCGCCTCATAATATGCAATTAGTCGACAATGCAGGAGATTAGAAAAGTATGTCAATCAACTATCACCTCAGTCATGCCTCATAATATGCAATTAGTCGACAATGCAGGAGGAGAATTAGAAAAGTATGTCAATCAACTATCACCTCGGTCGCCTTATAATATGCAATTAGTCGACAATGCAGGGAGATTAGAAAAGTATGTCAATCTACTAACTATCACCTCAGTCGCCTCATAATATGCAATTAGTCGACAATGCAGGAGATTAGAAAAATTATGTCAATCTACTAACTATCACCTCAAGACGCCTCATAATATGCAATTAGTCGACAATGCAGGGAGATTAGAAAAGTATGTCAATCAACTAACTATCACCTCAGTCGCCTCATAACTGTTGCAATTAGTCGACAATGCAGGGGAGATTAGAAAAGTATGTCAATCAACTATCTATCACCTCGGTCGCCTTATAATATGCAATTAGTCGACAATGTAGGGAGATTAGAAAATTATGTCACTCAACTATCACCTCGGTCGCCTTATAATATGCAATTAGTCGACAATGCAGGAAGATTAGAAAAGTATGTCAATCAACTATCACCTCAGTCGCCTCATAATATGCAATTAGTCGACAATGCAGGGAGATTAGAAAAGTATGTCAATCAACTATCACCTCGGTCGCCTTATAATATGCAATTAGTCGACAATGCAGGGAGATTAGAAAAGTATGTCACTCAACTCTCACCTCGGTCACCTTATAATATGCAATTAGTCGACAATGCAGGGAGATTAGAAAAGTATGTCACTCAATTATCACCTCATTCGCCTTATAATATGCAATTAGTCGACAATCAGGAAGATTAGAAAAGTATGTCACTCAACTATCACCTCAGTCGCCTCATAATATGCAATTAGTCGACAATGCAGAGATTAGAAAAGTATGTCAATCAACTAACTATCACCTCGGTCGCCTTATAATATGCAATTAGTCGACAATGCAGGGAGATTAGAAAAATGTGTCAATCAACTATCACCTCGGTCGCCTTATATTATGCAATTAGTCAACAATGCAGGGAGATTAAGAAAAGTATGTCAATCAACAACTATCACCTCGGTCGCCTTATAATATGCAATTAGTCGACAATGCAGGGAGATTAGAAAAGTATGTCAATCAACTATCACCTCGGTCGCCTTATAATATGCAATTAGTCGACAATGCAGGGAGATTAGAAAATTAATATTAATCAACTAACTATCACCTCGGTCGCCTTATAATATGCAATTAGTCGACAATGCAGAATTAGAAAAGTATGTCAATCAACTATCACCTCGTTAAGCCTTATAATATGCAATTAGTCGACAATGCAGGGAGATTAGAAAAGTACTATGTCTCAACTATCACCTGGAGTAGCCTTATAATATGCAATTAGTCGACAATGCAGGGAGAATAGAAAAGTATGTCAATCAACTATCACCTCAGTCGCCTCATAATATGCAATTAGTCGACAATGCAGGGAGATTAGAAATGTATGTCAATCAACTAACTATCACCTCGGTCGCCTTATAATATGCAATTAGTCGACAATGCAGGAAGATTAGAAAAGTATGTCAATCAACTAACTATCACCTCAGTCGCCTCATAATATGCAATTAGTCGACAATGCAGGGAGATTAGAAAAGTATGTCAATCAACTATCACCTCAGTCGCCTCATAATATGCAATTAGTCGACAATGCAGGGAGATTAGAAAAGTATGTCAATCAACTATCACCTCAATTATAGCCTTATAATATGCAATTAGTCGACAATGCAGGAGATTAGAAAAGTATGTCAATCAACTATCACCTCGGTCGCCTTATAATATGCAATTAGTCGACAATGCAGGAGATGAAAAATATGTCACTCAACTATCACCTCGGTCGCCTTATAATATGCAATTAGTCGACAATGCAGGGAGAATAGAAAAGTATGTCAATCAACTATCACCTCAGTCGCCTCATAATATGCAATTAGTCGACAATGCAGAGAGATTAGAAATGTATGTCAATCAACTATCTATCACCTCGGTCGCCTTATAATATGCAATTAGTCGACAATGCAGGGAGATTAGAAAAGTATGTCAATCAACTAACTATCACCTCAGTCGCCTCATAATATGCAATTAGTCGACAATGCAGGGAGATTAGAAAAGTATGTCAATCAACTATCACCTCAGTCGCCTCATAATATGCAATTAGTCGACAATGCAGGGAGATTAGAAAAGTATGTCAATCAACTATCACCTCGGTCGCCTTATAATATGCAATTAGTCGACAATGCAGGGAGATTAGAAAAGTATGTCAATCAACTATCACCTCAGTCGCCTCATAATATGCAATTAGTCGACAATGCAGGGAGATTAGAAAAGTATGTCACTCAACTATCACCTCGGTCGCCTTATAATTTGCAATTAGTCGACAATGCAGGAAGATTAGAAAAGTATGTCAATCAACTATCACCTCAGTCGCCTCATAATATGCAATTAGTCGACAATGCAGGGAGATTAGAAAAGTATGTCAATCAACTAACTATCACCTCGGTCGCCTTATAATATGCAATTAGTCGACAATGCAGGGAGATTAGAAAAGTATGTCAATCAACTATCACCTCAGTCGCCTTATAATATGCAATTAGTCGACAATGCAGGAAGATTAGAAAAGTATGTCACTCAACTATCACCTCGGTCGCCTTATAATATGCAATTAGTCGACAATGCAGGGAGATTAGAAAAGTATGTCACTCAACTATCACCTCGGTCGCCTTATAATGTGCAATTAGTCGACAATGCAGGGAGATTAGAAAAGTATGTCAATCAACTATCACCTCGGTCGCCTTATAATATGCAATTAGTCGACAATGCAGGGAGATTAGAAAAGTATGTCAATCAACTAACTATCACCTCGGTCGCCTTATAATATGCAATTAGTCGACAATGCAGGGAGATTAGAAAAGTATGTCAATCAACTATCACCTCGGTCGCCTTATAATATGCAATTAGTCGACAATGCAGGGAGATTAGAAAAGTATGTCACTCAACTATCACCTCGGTCGCCTTATAATATGCAAATAGTCGACAATGCAGGGAGAATAGAAAAGTATGTCAATCAACTATCACCTCAGTCGCCTCATAATATGCAATTAGTCGACAATGCAGGGAGATTAGAAATGTATGTCAATCAACTAACTATCACCTCGGTCGCCTTATAATATGCAATTAGTCGACAATGCAGGGAGATTAGAAAAGTATGTCAATCAACTAACTATCACCTCAGTCGCCTCATAATATGCAATTAGTCGACAATGCAGGGAGATTAGAAAAGTATGTCAATCAACTATCACCTCAGTCGCCTCATAATATGCAATTAGTCGACAATGATGGGAGATCAGAAAAGTATGTCAATCAACTATCACCTCGGTCGCCTTATAATATGCAATTAGTCGACAATGCAGGGAGATTAGAAAAGTATGTCAATCAACTATCACCTCGGTCGCCTTATAATATGCAATTAGTCGACAATGCAGGGAGATTAGAAAAGTATGTCACTCAACTATCACCTCGGTCGCCTTATAATATGCAATTAGTCGACAATGCAGGGAGAATAGAAAAGTATGTCAATCAACTATCACCTCAGTCGCCTCATAATATGCAATTAGTCGACAATGCAGGGAGATTAGAAATGTATGTCAATCAACTAACTATCACCTCGGTCGCCTTATAATATGCAATTAGTCGACAATGCAGGGAGATTAGAAAAGTATGTCAATCAACTAACTATCACCTCAGTCGCCTCATAATATGCAATTAGTCGACAATGCAGGGAGATTAGAAAAGTATGTCAATCAACTATCACCTCGGTCGCCTTATAATATGCAATTAGTCGACAATGCAGGGAGATTAGAAAAGTATGTCAATCTACTAACTATCACCTCAGTCGCCTCATAATATGCAATTAGTCGACAATGCAGGGAGATTAGAAAAGTATGTCAATCAACTAACTATCACCTCAGTCGCCTCATAATATGCAATTAGTCGACAATGCAGGGAGATTAGAAAAGTATGTCAATCAACTATCTATCACCTCGGTCGCCTTATAATATGCAATTAGTCGACAATGTAGGGAGATTAGAAAATTATGTCACTCAACTATCACCTCGGTCGCCTTATAATATGCAATTAGTCGACAATGCAGGAAGATTAGAAAAGTATATCAATCAACTATCACCTCAGTCGCCTCATAATATGCAATTAGTCGACAATGCAGGGAGATTAGAAAAGTATGTCACTCAACTATCACCTCGGTCGCCTTATAATTTGCAATTAGTCGACAATGCAGGAAGATTAGAAAAGTATGTCAATCAACTATCACCTCGGTCGCCTTATAATATGCAATTAGTCGACAATGCAGGGAGATTAGAAAAGTATGTCACTCAACTATCACCTCGGTCGCCTTATAATATGCAATTAGTCGACAATGCAGGGAGATTAGAAAAGTATGTCAATCAACTATCACCTCAGTCGCCTCATAATATGCAATTAGTCGACAATGCAGGGAGATTAGAAAAGTATGTCAATCAACTAACTATCACCTCGGTCGCCTTATAATATGCAATTAGTCGACAATGCAGGGAGATTAGAAAAGTATGTCAATCACCTATCACCTCAGTCGCCTTATAATATGCAATTAGTCGACAATGCAGGAAGATTAGAAAAGTATGTCACTCAACTATCACCTCGGTCGCCTTATAATATGCAATTAGTCGACAATGCAGGGAGATTAGAAAAGTATGTCACTCAACTATCACCTGGTCGCCTTATAATGTGCAATTAGTCGACAATGCAGGGAGATTAGAAAAGTATGTCAATCAACTATCACCTCGGTCGCCTTATAATATGCAATTAGTCGACAATGCAGGGAGATTAGAAAAGTATGTCACTCAACTATCACCTCGGTCGCCTCATAAGTTGCAATTAGTCGACAATGCAGGGAGATTAGAAAAGTATGTCACTCAACTAACTATCAGCTCGGTCGCCTTATAATATGCAATTAGTCGACAATGCAGGGAGATTAGAAAAGTATGTCAATCAACTATCACCTCGGTCGCCTTATAATATGCAATTAGTCGACAATGCAGGGAGATTAGAAAAGTATGTCATTCAACTAACTATCACCTCGGTCGCCTTATAATATGCAATTAGTCGACAATGCAGGGAGATTAGAAAAGTATGTCAATCAACTATCACCTCGGTCGCCTTATAATATGCAATTATCGACAATGCAGGGAGATTAGAAAAGTATGTCTATCAACTATCACCTCGGTCGCCTTATAATATGCAATTAGTCGACAATTCAGGCAGAATTGATGAGAGAGATATTTAAGGAAATCACCGCCATCGCATGATAATATATAATCGATTGACAATGCAGCCAGATTGTACAAAATATATAACTCACTTATGGATTCTAGAGTAGGTTACTTCTGTCAGGAGGTAGATTATGAAAAACAATAATTTAGTTTTTCTTTGATTTACTTTAAAATTATAACTGTTAATTTAATATTGAAACTTTAACCAAAAGTAAGACTTCCTAAAGGAACAATACTTTTTTTGATTAATGGAGACCCATTATGCTCTCTTTTTGAATTCATATTCCATGTAAAATTTTCAACGGAGAACATATAAATTGAAAATAAAATATTGCTATATCCTTGCTTTATGCAAACATTTATGTTTGTTTTAAATGCGTTCATTTTACGTATTGAATACTCGTTCTTTAAATTTCCCGGAGTAAATCGGTACTTAGATGGGTAAACACTTGGAAACTCCGGAACCATTAGTCTGTTCATAGAATGGCTTGGAATAAAAATCAGAAATTCGAGTTTGATTTCTAATCGGGTTTGATATAGTCACTTACGTGTAAATATTTTTGAAAAGCTATCAATCCTCATATCCTCCTAAGCCACGGATTTCTTAATAGGATTTGCATCATTAAACAATTATTTTCTTAAAAGATTTTACTATCTAATGCTTGATATGCCTTAATTTCAAATCAATCTAACGAAAAACTAGTTTTCAATATGGAAAGTGTCATTAGAATCAAAGAAAAGAGAAGTGTACTGAACTTTTAGATAGTATCAGTCCTTCTATATGTCTGTAAATGTTGAACAATTTGCTTATAAGAAAAGCGGAGACTTGAAGCAAAAAAATGTCATATAAGAATAATGTGTTAACGCTGACACCTGCGTTCGAACCCGAATCGCCAGCAAGTAAACACAGTCGGCCTCGTTCTCAATTAGTGGTACGGCGCGACTGGTATCACGTGATACTTAGAATATATATATATATATATATATATATATATATATATATAGTCATCCGCAGACAGATCTTTTTCATCAGTACTGTTAGCCATCCGATTGCTTTTTCCCAGGATTGAAACCCGACCGAATTGGTGTCAGTCGGCGATTCTAGCTCTGAGCTATGGGCGCTCGGTAGAAAACTTTTAGCGTGTTATATATCATGAATATTACAAATGACAGGAAGTTGTGGAGAGCTATGATCGCTCACGTTCTGAAGGTACACGGCATATGAAGAAGAAGAATGAGCATAAATAAATGGATGGCTGAAAAATCTTTTGAAGAAGCTGTAGGATACAAATTAAATATAATCCAACAGTTAAGTGTAATGGAAAAAGTAAAATTGCAGATGTATATGGATCAGAATGACTGAAAACATTTTGAAAAAAAACCAGACCAAGGCAAATTTCACAAATCAGTGTGAAAATTAAGATTCTGGATTCTGATTGGATAAGAAATAGCAAATTGATCTATGACCCCAGTCAAATTTTCTTAACACCTAAAAAAAAGGGTAAGACGTTCGATCCAGTATTGTGACTAGATTACACGCCTTAACCACGTCCCCTGACCAGTCAGATCAGTCAGTCAGATGGGAGCGGGAATTAGAGATGACATGCTAAAATGTAAGAAAAGGAAATTCAAGCCGACCCCAAACATATAAGCTGCCGTCATACATTCGTTCTTCCTTTCCTTCAAGTTTTCCTTTCTTCGTCTTCACTCAAACGCCGTCAAAGAAACAGCAACAACAACAAGATACTTCAACTGATTCATAAAAACTAAAGTCCGATGAATCCAATTTTCCTCTATTGCTTCACCTTCCTTTTCACTTTTTTGTCGGCCATAAAAAGGAAAGGAACACATATTTTATTAGTAACCTTTTAATCTTTCTACATACACACATTTTGCTACTTACAACTATAAGATTTGGATTCATTTAACTCCTTAGTACTATTCATCTTGAACATTTAATTATGTACATTTTTCACTTACAAACCTTTTCTTCTTACAAATTTGTTATTCTGTTTAGTTAATGAAATTTTTACTTTAACACAAAACGAAATATTTTATTATTTTATATTCCAGTATCAAACCTTCAATATTTTGATATTTTAAATTGTGGAGAATTTGGTTGTGTTTGGCACAAGACCAATTTGACAAATATAGTCGAGGCTTCTACAAAGCAACAAAAAGACAAATTTTATTAAGTGCTATGAAGGATGCGAAACTGACGGATACATCTTCAGTGGACACGGCTCGTAAAACCTTCAATCTTTTGATATTTTAAATTGTGGAGAATTTGTTTGTGTTTGGCACAAGACCAATTTGACAAATATAGCCGAGGCTTCTACAAAGTAAGAAAAAGACAAATTTTATTAAGTGCTACGAAGGATGCGAAACTGACGGATACATCTTCAGTGGACACGGCTCGTAAAACCTTCAATCTTTTGATATTTTAAATTGTGGAGAATTTGGTTGTGTTTGGCACAAGACCAATTTGACAAATATAGCCGAGGCTTCTACAAAGTAAGAAAAAGACAAATTTTATTAAGTGCTACGAAGGATGCGAAACTGACGGATACATCTTCAGTGGACACGGCTCGTAAAAGAATTCTCACGTAAGATTAAAAATATATTACTGATAACTAAAATAATCGAACAAAGAAACTAAATGCGCTAAGTTCACGTACCAAATGAACTATGGAAACATTCGATCGTGCATGTTCTCTTATATATCAATTTGATTTTTAATCAGTGCAGCAACTCAGAATTCGAACTTAGAGATTTCACAGGGTTGGGTTATAGGAGAGGGATGGGTCAACTGCCCAGTAACGGCCACTATCTGGTTAGGAATGGCTTCGCTTTGCAGAATAAATAAATAAATAAAGAGAATTTCAAAACAGTAAAGCTAATTTTTTTTTCCAAATGAAGCATGAACGCCAAAAAGATTAGTAAAAATTAAAATACATAAATAAGAAACAATTACACACAGGAAACCCAGGAAATTTGAATTTAGAAATTTATATCTTCAACTCTTGGCTTTTCCCGAAAATTATTAGGCTAGTCTCCCAGCGAGTAAAATACTACGCCTCCTTGGCCTTACACTCTCAGCGGACCTCAAATGGAATGACTATATTGAATCCATTGCCAAATCTGCTGCTATGAAAGTGGGCTCCCTGTGCAGGACCCGGAAATTTTTCCCACCTGAAGCTATTCTGCACATATACAAATCTACCATCCGCCCGTGTATTGAATATTGCTGCCATATCTGGTCGGGTGCTCCTGCTGCTCTCCTTGGGCTTCTTGACAAAATACAAAGGAGGATCTGTAACGTGGTTGATACTGACTTGGCAGACCGGCTGCAGCCGCTCTCACACCGGCGTGATGTGGCTTCCCTGTGCCTCTTCTACAAGTACTTTCATGGCTTCTGCTCCGATGAGCTCAGATCACTGGTGCCGCCTAAGCACGAATTTACACGAGATACTAGATTAGCAACGAGGTCCCACCCTTTTACAGTTAAACAAATAAGATGTAACCGTAAATTCTACTTCAACAGCTTCTTTTCTCGCGCTTCCCGCCTGTGGAACTCCCTTCCACAAGTCTGCTTTCCTGACAGTTACAATCTCCAGGTGTTTAAATGTAGGGTCAATAGACACCTCCTATCACACTGACTCCAAACTATTCTCACAACACTCTCATCTACCCAACCCTCATTCTCCGCATCCTTACCCGCCTATCACCCACCCTCTGTCATTTCCTATATTTAATCAGCCTTTCTCCACTCTACGTAGCCCCCTGCACAGTAGTGGCAGTGACATGCCTTGCTCGGGGTGAAACGCTTATAAAAAAAAAAAAAAAAAAATTCGAACTTATCTCAAGTACTGGACGTGATACCATGTTTTAACAACCTACCTTTCTCATGATATGAAGTTTTACATAAAAACATTGCAAGCAAAAGATAATGAATAACTAATTTGTTGTTTTTTCCATGTTTAGAGAGGAATGTATCTCTTTCGTTTAGATAAGCTCTGAGTCATGATGAAACGAGGAACTCAACTTTCTGGAGGTGCTTGACTTGGTTTTGTAAGAAGTCCAAATGAGGATCAAAGAGGTCTTTAACAGAAAATCAATCGCATTTTAAGTGGCCCAGGTGTAGGCTTTCTTGAGGTATGGTCAGAAAAGAAGTAGGTGTGTACTGTTGTCCTTTTCCGATAAATTCCAGATCTAGGTAGCCATTTTAATTTGAAAGAAAAATCAACGGAAGTAATGAAGAAATAAGAATAACGAAAACATAGTCTGCATTTTAAATGAATTCCCATTTTTAGTTTTTATTGCGATTAGCAACAGTTTGAGCACACGTGTTGATAAAATTTAATTTTATTTTATTTGTAATATTGCATACATTAAAATTTAATTGTCAATGTAATAACTGTATTTTTAGATATAATTGCATATGTATCCTCAAAATAAATGTTATCATTTACTGCCTATCTACTTTCGGACCATCCTGTATATATATTTAATTGTCAATGTTATAATTGTATTAGTAAATATAATTGTTAATGTAATCTCAAAATAAATGTTATCATTTAGTGTCCGCTTAGGTTTGGACCACCGTGAATATATATTTAACTAGCAGTGTAATAATTAATTCCACTTGTAAATGTAATTGTATTAGTAATCTCAAGAAAATGTTATCAACTTTTGGACCACCCTGTATACATAGGAAAAAGCACATATATATATATATATATATATATATATATATATATATATATATATATATATATATATATATATATATATATATATATATATATATATATATATATATATATATATATATATATATATATATTAAATTAGAATTTCCCTTCTATGATTCCATGCGTCGATGGCTTAGGGAGTAGCGACTACGACTGACACCAAATTTGGTCGAGTTTCGATCCCGGCCAGAAGCAAGTGGATGCGTCTAGCCATACTGATGAGCTGCGAAACAGGCTTGTATGTGGATGACTAATATATATATATATATAGTGACGAAATATTTAACTATATTTCAGAGATGAGGTAGTGTTTAGAGTCTATATCCACTGGGCCTTAAGTACCAACTCTAGCATTAAGGAAATTTTTTACAATTATTAATTTCAATACGTTAATGATTTAGAAAAACGTAAACTCATCACTAGTTTGAATAGTGGGTTATTATAGTTTGCCTTAAAAAAGATAGATAAATATATTACACAACATAATGCTATGATATCAAATAAATAATTTTCCTGCATAAACAATATCCGTCACCCAACTTATAGCAAAACTGACCCTTCTAAAAATAATTGCAACTACCGAAAAAATAAAACCTGCCTACTGAATGGCAAATGTATGTCCGAAAGAAATATTTATAAAGGTCCAATTCATTTGGGTGATAATGATGTTAAATTTTACTTTGAAAGTACTTCTAACAGGTGGAAGATAAGACTTAACAACTACATGTTTTCTTTAAACAACAAAAGTATTACTTTATCCATACATTATTGAAAATTAAAAAACAACAGTAAGAATCCAAATATTACCTGAAGTATCGTAGGCCAATCCAAACATTAACAATGGAAAAGGAGACAAATGGAATCTACACGTTTTAGTAAAACTTGTCATCTTAAACCATATCAAGAATCCAAATTTGCTTAATAAAAGAAGTGATTTAATGAGCACATGCTGTCATAGAAAAAATACTTAAGTAAATTCTTAGACCCAAACTAATATAGATCCTTAGTTCTTTCTTTCTTTCTTTCTTTCTTTCTTTCTTTCTTTCTTTCTTTCTTTCTTTCTTTGTCCTGCAATATTACTTTGAACAATTATGAATATCTATCTATCTATCTATCTATCTATCTATCTATCTATCTTAATCAGTTTCAGCAGAGCCAAGAAAGAAGGTTGTCAGTCAATTGTACAGAACCCATTCTGTCCTATTATTTAACGCACAGCTGGAAAGAAGAGAGGAATTAATACCTTTTCCAAGGTTATATCCACTGCACCACGACGCACATCCAACGTATGGTAGAATTATACTTATTTATGATAGATTACGGAGAGAAATTTTTTTTCGCACGACACAGTGACCCAACTATGTGTGTATGCGTGTTTACACACACTCTTACATACACACATATATTCATGCATAGATGCAGAGAGGCGATCATAAACCCACACGCGCACGCACACACACCGACACACACACACACACACACACACACACACACACACACACACACACACACACACACACACATATATATATATATATCAAGTAAATAAGGAACGAAGAAAATATTAACAACTTTCGAAACAGTGCTCAATATAGAAATAGAGCTATCAATATTTATTATATAAATTACAAGCCTGTTTCGTTGTGTCACAGCTCATCAGTGTGATAGGCATGCACTTGCTTCTGGCAGGTATCGAAACTATATATATATATATATATATATATATTAATCAATTTAAAGGGGAAGAATGGTCAAAATTGGACAGAGGAAATATAGAGAGTGTAAACATTGACAAAAAACACTGTATGGTGACAGTCAGCTTCATGTATCAATGCGGTCACCATTCATATTAGTCTTGGAACAGGTTCTATGTATAGGTCACAAAGACAATAGATTCAAGCACGTGAAGAAATAAAACGGACTCACTGTTTGTTTCTTTTGTTTAAGATTAATAATTTAGGTTATTTATAGTTGTCACCAATTGATTGATCATTTATTAATGTATCTCTTTTATTTATATATAGATTTTAGTTATTTATTTTTTTTGTTTTGTATATTTTTCCTTCGTATGACTTTTTGTTGAGTAGTGCTCCAGATTTCGATATTTTGAATAAAATTAATTAGATTTCGGGTATGGCATTCAATTTAGTTTTCCTTTGATAATGTAATTGTAGATCAGTCACTCAGTTAAGTGCCATATGTGACACACGCTTGGGCGATCATGTCTCGAAAGAGACATGACTGACTGGGCAGAAGATTATCCCGCAGTAGATTGCCATTGCTTTCTGCGGTAGACTGCTAGCCGGCCAAAGCTATATAACCCAGAACCCAGTCTGTTTTATTATTTAACCCATAACTGGTGGGAAGAGACGGATTAATACATTTCCAAAAGATATTTGTTCGTAAGTGAATGCAAGGAATTTAACTGGAATTCAAACTCGGTTCCCCGATTTGTCGTTCCGAGTCGATATAGTGCAGAAGAATTTGATTTTCGTATCGGAATTAGGAAATTATTTCATATCTATCTATCTATCTATCTATCTATCTATCTATCTATCTATCTATCTATCTATCTATCTATCTACGCCTCACACAGCAACTGAGCACTATGGAGGAATGGTAGACTTTGAAAAACAATAGCTACTCACGCATCTACGCATTGCTCATTCAGTAATGAATTTGAACACTCTCGGCTACTGGCGTGTGTTTACATTGTACCTAACACTCTAAAGTACACCTTCATTTACCAAGCGCTAATAGCTGAGAGGTAGAATCACCGACTGAAGTCAATTCGATTGGATTTCAATCCTGGAAGCAATCAGATGTCTAACCGTATTGATGAGCTGTGATACAGCAAAACAGACCGGATGACTAATATCTATCTATCTATCTATCTATCTATCTATCTATTTATATATATATATATATATATATATATATATATATATATATATACATACTAAAATAACCAAAAATGATGAAATCACTAATAATAAAAAAAAAAACGTAAATTACGAACGCGGGCACAATGAACTGACTGATTTCGGAAACGAAACAAAAATATATAGCAGCATTCTAAAGGCATATGTAAACTATCTACACATTAAACATAAAACAAATCATGATAATAGTTCATAGAATAGCCTAAAATTGCTCAGAATATAGGCCATCCGGATACAAGAAACATAATATCAGCTTCATCCCGAAACACCCTGTAGAACGAGAACTAACGACAATAGAAATAAAATATTTTTAAAATGGGTATAGAAGTAGACGGTAAAAATTATGGACAATTTTATATTCCTTATCATCAACAAGACAGAAACATTTTATGATGCTGGAAAAAACATAAAAAATATTTAAATCTCTCTTGCCAGCCGTACGCAATAACAAATACTGCCCAAATATAAATTGTATATATATATATATATATATATATATATATATATATACTTCCGTCTTTATTGTACAGAAGTTTTTACAAAAATCTACTGTACAATAAAGACGGAAGCTGAAGATGGTTCGCCTGAAGCAAGCCAAACCCCTATTTAACCATGGAATAACGTGTCCGTCTTATTTTTACGTATATATATTTGTGCGTGTGTGTGTGTGTGTGCGTGTGTGTGCGTGTGCGTGTGTGCGTGTGTGTGCGTGTGTGTGTGCGTGCGCGTGCGCGTGTGTGTGTGTGTGTGCGTGTGCGTGCGTGCGCGTGTGCGTGTGTGTGTGTGTGCGCGTGTGTGTGTGTGCGTGTGTGTGCGTGCGTGTGTGTGTGTGTGTGTGTGTGTGTGTGTGTGTGTGTGTGTGTGTGTGTGAGAGAAAGAGAGAAACAGATATAAATATTAAAGTAAAAGATAGAGGAAAAGTAAAACTACACATTTTAACGCAAATATACAGACGGAAGCAAGTATTGGAGAGGCCATAAACATAGAGCTTGTATTTTAAATATGAACTTTAGTTTACACAAAGGTCATCCAAGAAAATTGCAGTCAACGGGTATATAGAGAAGTGAGTAGATGGAGAAAAATGTAAAAGGCAATATCAAATCAGGGATGATGAAAAAAACTGTTTCTAAAATTTAATGTAAACCGGACTTCCATGACAACAGATATCGTAGAAATTCTGATTATTAAATGGAATAAACATATATCAAATAAAGAGATCATTTTGCTAGTAATCCGTGTTAGTAATAATTTCCAGTTTCCATAAGATACGACGTATCAAAAACACCTGACAAAGCCTAGAAAAAAGGCAGTTAAGATAAACAAAGAGATGAGGAGGCGACAGTTAAGATGGATCTAGGAGTGATCCATAGAGCTTGGATCGACACCAGCATACAATCTTATGGGTATGTCGAATATAATTTAAAATGGTGTAAAAAAACAAAATAAACCAATATTTTTTAAATGCGGTACAGAACCACTCGGTATTACATACTTTTGTATATTCCTGTGCTAGCGATCTCTTAGTAAACATTTGTGAGAACACTTTACCTCAATTAGAGGATAAGAAATGCAATTTGCATAGCATAATAGAACGCGAAATATCTCGTTATAACATTTACTACATCATTGTTATCATTTATGTTCGAATTAACTATCTGCTATCAACCTCATATATATATATATATATATATATATATATATATATATATATATATATAAATGGAACTTTGTCTGTGTGTGTGTCTGTGTCTGTGTGTCCGTTACCTATAGACTCCGAAACGGCTGAACCAATTTTCTTGAAAATTTACACAGTTTTACTATAAGCGTCTGCGAGTGTTCTTAGCTAGGTTTTGTGTCGAGGTACCCCCGATAAATATTGAAAATCGATAATCGAAAAATCGGGTTATAGAAGGAGTGGTGCGAATTTAATCAAATTTGATACACTCATAGACAAAGACATAAGAAACGATATTCAGAAGTTTCAAAGTTGCGTTTCTTACAATAGTGCAGAAAATCGATATATATATATATATATATATATATATATATATATATATATATATATAGATAAAGGTGTTTGTGTGTGTGTCTGTTTATCTGTCTGTATGACTTTTATACAAATCCAGAATTTTTATCCGATTCTCACCAAACTTCACACAAATATTGTTTAGGCGGAGTCTGAGCTCCAGGACCATGGATTAGTTTTAAAGCTTTCATTACACCCGAGCAACGCCGGGCTATACTGCTAGTGTATATATATATATATATATATATTGGTATAGATTTCCAGTCCGTAAACGGCGAGAATAATTGAAACAAGATCAACTTAATATAAAATATTAAATGTTATATCTACATATAGAGCTCAATGGATGTTATCCAGAGTAATATATTTATAAAGGAAAACTCAACATTTCATTTAAACTCGTTTTAATTATAATTCATTTCAATCAGCTAAATTAGCCCATTTCATCAGACCACATAGTATTCGTACTATTGGGTACTTCTGTAAATTTATTTTACCAAATGGAACGAATAGTTTGTGGTCTGATGACATGAGCTCATTTAGTCCATTGAAATGGATTATAATTTATAACCAATTTAAATGACGTGTTGAGTCTTCCTATATATATGTATATATATTAAGGCAGAGTCATATCTCAAAGCCATTCATCGGGAAACCAACATAAATAGGGAAGCCAAGAAAATAACTAAGAAACTAAAAATAGATGATAGGGTATCAATTTTACATATGCAATAGGCTTTCAACACAAATAAAGACCACAATGACAATTTCGTTAAAACCCACAGTGTAGATTATTAAACCCTTCAAAAAATTACATAGGTTAAATTAACAAAATTATCCTCGAAACAACTTCTACATTAACACAGAATGTCTTAGTCATGAACCAATGGAAGAATACAGCCAAAGCAATTGGCTGGTTTCCAAAAATAAAACTAAAAAAGGATTGCACTTTCATCTAGTTTGATATTTGTGACTTCTCCCTATCCATATCTGAAAGAGCTTTAACCGCAACCTTAAATTTGGCTAAAAATTACTGCCTCATCAGCGACCAAGACATCAACATCGTCAAACAGGCCCAGAAATCTATTTTATTTTACGATGAATGCCTGTGGACTAGAAAAAAAATAACCTGATTTATGCATCTCCATGGGGCGTATGATTTTGCAGATGCCTGAAACTTGGTATAGCTTTTTTCTTTGCTCTAGAATCTTAGGCACAAGTTTGAGTTATGTAACAACGGACTTTATCGAGACAACTGATAGATAACAAACCGCAAAACTAATCCACAAAAAACGGACAAATCAGAAAGGATTTAATTAACGTTTTCAAAGACCACGATCTTAACATTACCACCTTAACTAACGCTAAAGACGTAAATTTCTTAGATGTTACCTTCGACCTGAGCAATGGCCTGTACAAATCATACATTAAGGACTTACATAATCAGACATCAGCAAGAAATCAATTTACGCCCCTAGAACCACCAACAACCTTCACAAATATATCCAATTTCGGCTAAGTACCATCTCTAGCAATAAGGAAATTTTTGTCAATTCTAAATTAAATACATTATGCTTTAGAAAAAAGTAAACTGAAAATTATCCTTTAAAAACAAAGTAGGCAGAAATAAGCAGAAATCACGTAAACGTAAGATTATTTGGTTCAGTCCACCCTTCAGCCGTAACGTCCAAATTAACATTGGTAAACTATTTCTTAACTTACCTCACAATAATTTTTACCATTCAGCTACACTAAAAGAATCTTTAACAAAAACAATGTTTAAGTCCGTTATAGGTGCGCGAAAAAAATAGATAAATACATTTCCCCACATATTTTTCAAGCTGGGTTGCTTTTATCGTAAGGTGCTCGATATCGGGGTAGAGACAGATTGTTAGTAAGTTTAATGCAGACAAGTGTGTCATTTACCTGAGCAGGTTCAAAGCGATTTTGAAGTTTTGTGAGTACACTTTTGTTATAGTCACACGTCATACCTAGGTTTTAGATCTGTTGTCGTGTTCTGTCTTTTTTTCTTTTTTCGTATTTATATGGAGTCTGCTGTAATTTTATATTTTTTGCAGGAGTTGTCTACCGGTTGTTTTTATTGCTTTTCTTGTGTAGTTTTCTTTTTGATGTTGTGTAGAACATTCCTTCAACAAAATATCAAGTAATTACATAAAACTCCATAAAAATAAGACAAAAAACATCGACACAACAGCAGTTCGAAAACTTAGCCCTGACAAGTGACGACACCAAAACTTCGTAATCACTAAACTTCGAATGATGATCTTGCGGTTCGCCAGTCCCAAATGATACAACAGTTAATCTTCAAAATATCCCTCCTTTAAAATTTTATACACAGACGCTGACATTTAGAATAGACATTTGTAACGGTAATTTACAAAAGAATTCCTCGCTCATTCAAAAAACAAACCCAAAGAAAGAAAAAAGAAAAAAAAGTAGACAATTGATAAATGGAAAGAAGAGAAAAAGAAAAAAGAAAATAGAAATAAAAAGAAAACGAACAGTATACAGAGAAATGAATTTTAACATTAAGTATCGACATAGGGTCTATAGCAACTCGTCTGCTTTCTTAGAAAAACATGACGTGGAAGATTTAACATAGAAATTTAATATAAAATATAATGGGATATATTTACTGTAAAAATAACAAATTGTAAATCATAATTTTAATACAAATTAAATAAATAACTACTATTAATCTTATTTTAAAAATTTAGTTAAAATAATTCAAACTTATAAAAGAAAATTAAAAAAATTATAATTAAATATTGGAAAAAACTAAAGTTCGAAAGATAAACGTAAAAAAGAGAGAAAAATAAATAAATAGAATGAGAGCGAATAGTGTAGATAGCAAAGAATTTAAAATAATTCAAAATAAACGTATTAGATTGACACCAACGTCTATTACAATTCTATGCATTCTTAGAAACACGACATAGATTTTAATATTAAATTGAATTATACCTACAATGGGACATATTGAGGGAAAAAATAAATTATAAATCATACTTCTTATTATAAGCACCAGTAAAAATACATTATAAATATAGTTAAAATAATAACACTTAGTAAGAAGATAAAATATTAAAATACAACTTTAAAATCACCTTAAATAATAATTATAATAATAGATTATAATAATAAATTAATAAAAATAATATATATGTATATATCAGAAAATGTTTTTAAAAACACTAATAATAATTAATAATAATAATAATAATAATAATAATAATAATAATAATGGTGGTATTACAAAAGAAAAAAGGATCTTAAATAATATTAATAAAAATAGAATCATATTAATAATAATAATAATAATAATAATAATAATAATAATAATAATAATAATAAAAAATAAAAATACATACATATACAAATAACGCTTAACACTAATCATAAAAATAATAATAATGTTATTATTAGAAAATAATACATATCCTAAATAATAGTAATAAAATAATATTATGAAAATAATAATAATAATGATGATGATAATAATAACGATAAATAGAAATACAAAATATATATATATATATAAATAATATTAGCACAAATATTATTATTATTATTATTATGTCATTTTTCATCATATTTTATTTCTGCTTTGGTCTCACTACCAACCAAGTCTGCGGGGAGACCTAAGGCAGGTAGTGGCGTGTTGTTATGGCTCCATTTCATGTTTTTCTATCTTCCCTATCATCTCCAGCATTACATAGATAAAGTTTTCCTTAGTGTGTGGGCTGTACTTAATAAGACAATTTTTTGTATGTCTCTTAAGCTGGGGTTTCCAGGGATTCTTTCAATGTGTTGTTTTGTTCCATTTTTTATCATTCCAAGTGCACCTACTATCACTGGCACAACTCTTGTTTTCAATTTCCACATTTTTTCTATTTCAATTTCCAGATCGTTATATTTTGACAGTTTTTCAAATTCCTTGATTGCTATGTTACAATCCGCTGGACAAGCCATATCAATTAATAGACAAGTTTTCTCCTTCTGGTTTTTAACAATAATGTCTGGCCTGTTTGCTTCAATTTTTCTGTCTGTGTAGATGGTGTAATCCCATAGAATGGTTACATCTTCTATTTCTGTAACCGGTGCTGGGTGATGTTCATACCAGTGTTTGCCTACAGCTTTTCCATAATGTTTGCATATTGCCCAATGTAAATATTGCCCAACTCTATCGTGGCGATTTTTATATTCATTTGGGGTAAGCACAGAACAGCCTGAGATTAGGTAGTCTATTGTTTCTTGGTGTTTATCACAAAACCTGCATTTTGGATCCATATTATTATGCATAATATTTGCCTGAAAGTTTCTCGTGAAAAGACTTTGGTCTTGTGCTGCAAGAATAAAGCCTTCAGTTTCGGACTTTAATCCAGATGCACGTCACCATCGATGAGTATTAACTTTGTCAACATTGGATTTATTGGCACGTACTGGATATTGGCCATGCAGAGGTTTGTCTTGCCAGCGCTGTTTCATCTGTTCAAGAGCTTTATCTATGGCTTTCATTTTCATATTCTTTGTCGCAATAGTCGGCTCTTGGCTTCCGTTCTGCTTTTCTACAGAATCTACTAACTGTAAATCTTGTTTGAATTTACTGCCTTCTTTTATTATTGAATATTTTTTCTTTCTTTCTTCATGTTGCCTTACTAATTGTATCATCCAATCCTTTGTTGTTTCTATTTATGTTAGTAAGCCAATAGTTGTTGTCTTGTATGACAATTCCAGCTGAATAAGCCCTTTTCCACCTTCTTTACGGGGTATGTATAGACGGTCTACATCAGCCTTTGGATGATGCATCTTATGCTTAGAAAGAAGCTTTCTTGTTTTAGCATCCATTCGCCTGATGTCGTTTAGAGTCCAGTTTAAGATGTTAAAGCTATATTGGACAACTGGGATTGCAAGGCTATTAATGGCCATAACTCTGTTCTGTGAATTTAATTCAGTTTTTAATATCACTCGTAGCCTTCTATAGTACTCTTTACGCACTATTTCTTTCATTTTTTTATGGTAAATGTTTTCGCTCTCATTTACACCTAGGTATTTATAAGCTTCTTCTGGTTTCAAATCTTTTATTGTTACAGCAGGGTCTAGGCTAATTGAGGATGTTTCTTGTATTGATCCACGTAAAACTGTAGCTTTAGCACATTTATTCAAATTAAATTTCATTCCAATGTCTTCGCTGAAGCATTTTACAGTTTGCAGAAGACCTTCCAGTTCATTATCATTCTTAGCATATAACTTTAAGTCATCCATGTAAAATAGATGGCTTATTTTCTTTTGTCCTATTTTATAACCACATTCTGTCTTATTAAGTTGACTGGTTAGTGCTATTAATGATATGCAGAATAGTAAGGGAGATAAAGAATCACCTTGAAATATACCTCTTTTGATGTTTATTTCATCAGACTTATAGGTTCCATTTATATGATTGAGGTAAAGGGTTGTTTTCCATATAGACATGCACTGTTTGATGAAATTGATGATGACGGGCGATATCTTGTATATATTTAAAGTCTTTAAAATCCAGTCACGTGGCACACTATCGAATGCCTTTCGATAGTCTATCCAGGCTGTACTAAGATTTTTCTTTGTACTGTATCAGTTTTCCAGGATCATTTTGTTAATCAGCAATTGGTCTTTACAACCATAACAGCCACGTTTGCACCCTTTTTGTTCAAGCGGTATCATGTCATTTCTTTCTAAGAATAAATATGTCTGTTTTGTTAAAATAGATGTTAATAGTTTATATGTTGTCGGAAGACATGTAATTGGTCTGTAGTTTTTCGGGTTTTTTGTGTTACCATTCTTGGGTAGAAGAAATGTAATTCCTTTGGTCATCCATGCATGAATTTTAGTGGGATCGTCAACCGTTTCTTGAAGTTCTTTGGCTAGTTTTTTATGTGCTGCATTTAAATAATATAGCCAAAAGTTAGGAATTTTATCTATGCCTGGGAATTTCCAATTGTGTGTTTTTTTTAGTGCATATTTAACATCATCTTCTGTAATTCCAGACCATGTCTGTTCGGGTTTATTTTTCATTCGTTCTATCTCTTGCGTAATCCAATGTACTTCCATGCTAAGTTCTTTAGGGCAAGCCCATATCTTTTCCCAGAACTGTGTGACTTCTTCCATTCTGGGGGGTACTGTCACTTCAATTCTTTTTTTACCTATTTCCCTGTAAAATCTCTTTGTATCAGTCTGAAAAATCTTGTTTTCTCTGTAAAATCTTGCTCTTTTTTCATAGCGTCTTATTCTTTGAGCCTTCAGTTGGATTTTTTGCTTTATTTTTTCTTTATTTGATAAGACGTCATTTTCATTCTTGATGTTATATTTTTTTACGGCTCTTCTGCTTTTCCTAGTTCTTACATTTATACCTCTACTCAGTTCATCCAATATTGATAATTCACTTCTAAGTTGTTCTATTTCTTTTTCTATTTTTCTTTTCCAAGGTGGAACTTCACGTCTACGAGACTGCCTTGTTTTTATTTTGATATTTAATTTTTTTGTTGCTGCTGTTGCTGATACATATACTATTTCGTTAAGATTTGTATGAGGGTCTTCATCCAGTATTGATTTCAGTGCTGCATTGTAGAGTTTAATAGTACGGAGGTTATGTTTTGTTGGTAGTAATTTTGGGAGCTGTTCACGTTCCTCCATTGTAATATTTTGTATTTGACTTAGATGGTTTTTTATTTCTATCTTGGCTTCCTGTATATTGTTCTTATTTTCCGTCAAATAATTATCTTCGATGTGTTCTGAACTCGTTTTATTTTTGTCTTTTAACTGACTCAGATCACACCTTTCCAGCACTTTTAAATTCACAGCATTATCTTCGCAGTGATTTGCGTGTTTTACGGTTTCTACATTATGACCTGTGGCTTGTTTGATGTTATTACTTTTTATTTCTGATTCCGGTTTCTTTTCATAATTTGTTGATTCGTCTCTTCTTGTTACAATTCTTTTAATTTCATTGATTTCAGCCTCTGTCAGTCGGTTATTACGAATAATGTACCTACGTACATTGGCTAATTTATTTTCGTCAATATACTTTCTATTTGCTTGACCAACTTTTTCACGCCAAATGTCATATGTTTGGCGAGTCACGTTTTTTTGAGGTTTGAGTAACGCTTCATGAAATGCAGTCATAACGACTTTGTACTCCTCACGAGACCATTTTATTTTTTCTTTCTTTAAATATACGGTTGTAGATCTAGCTGGTGAATTTTCAGGACCAACGTTAGGATTATCCTGGTTGTGGGGACCTGAAGATTCATTCTTTGTGTAGGAGTTTGTTCCTATGGCAGATTTTTCGACCTCAGGTAGGTTCCCTCCTGAAGGACGGGCTCCCTGTTTATCCACTGGAAGAGCCATACTGGACTTTTTATTTCTATTTGTATTTTTCATGTTTTTCCCACGAGTGACGCACGGGTCCAAGAGTCCACCCAAAGTTGCCCGGCACGTTGGGTAACGGTCTTTTACAAACAGGGTCTCTTAGCCTGTAGGGGATCGTTTGTGACCTCATAACGCAGTAGCCATTCACTCATCGGCACGATTAACACCTTGAGTTGCGGGTTGTTGTTCGGAGTTTTCCTTCTCCTAAATGGGCTGCCAAGCAACATCTGACATATACGCGATTGGAATTCAAGGAGAAAGATGCTGGTTAAAAAAAACTTTGGCCTAGCAACGGCTCAACGAAACAACACATCAATACTAGAGTATTTTGTTAAAAAAAAAAAAAAAAAAAAAAATTATGAAATATCGACAGCTAAAGAAATTATAATACGGATGATTTTATTTAGGTTACTTTAAAGAACAAACAGATAAATTAATTAAAATAAAACAGAATTTCATAAAAAAAAATCCTGTTTATATTAAAACAGAATTTCATATTCAGAAAAGGAAAAATTCAAATAGAGAGACGCTGGTTGAAAAAAAAAATATATATATATACTTGGGCGTAACGGTCGATCAACGGAAAAAAAAAATGTAATAATTTGTTCGTCCACTCTATCATTTACTTTTTCAATAAAGTCGCTGGTCAAAAATAGGGTTATCAGAATAAGATAGATTAAATAAGTAAATTAAATCAATAGATAAATAAAAATAAATATATCAATAAATACGTAGACTTTCTATAAAATAATACCATATAAATTGTTTTTCATCGGATTTAATTTATTTTCTTGTTTTGTTTTGTTTTTAAGAAAATTATAATAGTTAAAAAAAAAAAATTTCGATAATATCTAAAGAAAAAAAATCCTGTTTATATTAAAACAGAATTTCATATTGAGAAAAAGAAAAATTCAAAGAGAGAGACGCTGGTTGAAAAAACAAACAAACTTGGACGTCACGGCCGTTCGACGGAAAAAAAAATTACTGCACTTAGAGAGTATTGTTAAATTAAAAAAACAATTGTTGCTACTATTAACCTTTGTCCTTGCAAAAAAAAAAAAAAATTCAAAATTCTTTTTTTAATAGGAAGAAAAAAATGGACATACCTTTGAGTTTACTACCGTAACATTTAAAAATAATAATTTGTTCGCCCACTGTATTCTGTGTTATTCTTTCATTAAATCCAACGAGAATAAAATTATCGAAAAATAAATAAATATATAAAATGAACGAACAAATATAATAAATTATTACATATTCTTTCTAAGAAAGAATATCGTAGATCGTACTTTTTTTTAGTGTTTTTCGTCGTATTTTTTTTCTTATTCTTTTCGTTGTCTTGCTTTAGAAAACTAGTTAATAAATCTATTTAAGGATCATTAACAGAAGAAACATACAATTTGAATTATATACGATGAAAAAATTAATGTTTATGTTTAAAATAGTGAAATTAAAATTAATGTTTACGTTTAAAAAAATTACAAAAAATTTTTAACCGGTTAAACGTGGACCAAAAGTTTTAACATATTACAATTTCTATACAGTACTACGTTTTTAGGCTTAGAGGCGTTAGTTTTGATTAACGTTCTGCATCATTCATAGTTACCATTGTTGTCGCCTGGTATCTATATAAATAAAACTGAAGATGCGTGTCACTTTGTGTGTGTGTATTCGTGTGTGTATCCTCACTGATTTCTATTAACATATTTTGACCTTCCACATTTTTATCCGCTTTGTTTCAAAACTTACACACCCCTTAGAAATTTATTATTCAATACTACAAAGAAAAAGAAATTGCGCGTGACCCTCAGTTTAATCTTTGTTTCATTGAATTATTTTGTTAAAGATAAGTTGAACGCAGTCACCTTTACATGGCGAATAGCTATTTTGATAAATACAAGAGTTACCTCCAATATTCTATGACTACAGATGTGGGTCCTATAAAAACTTTGAGAATCCACCTCTGTTAGAAGGCGGTAATACATGTTCTCTTTCTTTATTTCAATTCTGGGTGATTGCTTTATTCTTCCCATCCTGTGTAACACTGGGTACTTACTGCTAGTTAAAAATTAATCGAGCGGTTTCAAAAAAATGTTTAATGAGATTATCTTAAAACCAGAAGAGAGTTTTATATGTGAGTAGCGCGATGAAAAGAAACCATTAAAACAGAACTTAGGGTAACATATAAGTATTTCAGCAGTAAAACGATGGAACTTAGTTGCCATTCTCGTAGTAAGTCTCAGTTCATGCGGTTGAGGAAACAAGGAAAAAACGTTGTTAGAACAATTTCTCTGGAAAATATTTATAGAATAGAGAAGAGAATCTAGTATACGGCTGTGGTAAATCGACTGAAGTGGAGATGCTAGGCCAGGATCGATAATATTACAGACCAGTATTTGGATTTTGTCAAGTACCTCGTGAGATATAACCGGAGAAGCAGTCGAGAAGCAATATGGCAGATTTATAAACGGCCTATACATATTCTGAAGAGATGAATTAACAGGCATGAAACAGCGAAACAAATATCCTATGAATAAACCTAGAAATTGATTGTGTATAATCATTACATTTTATGTCATTGGGAAATGCGAGTAACACTTCCGATGGCGAAAATCAGCCATGTTGATATAAATTTATTGAATTTTAGATGTAACAGATCTTCGTTTATCTATCTATCTATCTATCTATCTATCTATCTATCTATCTATCTATCTATCTATTCATTATATAATTATCTATTTATCTATCTACCTATCTGATAATGTCAAAATCTATCTATCTATCTATCTATCTATCTATCTATCTATCTATCTATCTATCTATCTAATAATGTTAAAATCTATCTATCTATCTATCTATCTATCTAATAATGTTAAAATCTATCTATCTATCTATCTATCTATCTATCTATCTATCTATCTATCTATCTATCGCATTCAGTTCTTTATTTATCGATCTCATTTTTTTATTAAAATGATATTTTGTAATTTTGTTCTTTATCGATGTCATTCACATTTCGCTGCATGGTATAGAGCGACTCTTTGCATGAAATGTTTAGTTCCATTATCATTTGACCATCAGAAAATATGTGGAGAATTCTTTACTGAAATTTAGAAATCTATTTTCTGTCTGAATATTATTACTGCGTTCTCACAAGACCGGGCGAACAGTTACCTAAATAATTCCCCAACTTATTAACAAAGTACTACCGTTTTTGGAAGTTGGATGGAGGCATTTCTATGAAAACTCGTGATTTGGATTTCTCCAGACACACTCAGAGAATTTGTCAAAGGAAGATTCGTCCAAGATTACTATTTGACGTAAATTTAGATTGTTTATTGACATGTTTATCTCAATGTTTTCTTATATCAATATTGACTGAAGTGAGCAAAGACTTACATTTCACAGGCCTTCTGTGATAACTAATAATATGGTATACCTGTTCTTTGATTCATATCAATAGCCGCAGTGCTGGATTGCTATGTGATGTCAGTTCGTCAATACGGCAGTGAATGCTGGACAATATCATCAAAGATGAGGACAAAACTTGACACTTGAGTGTGATTCTACAGACGGATGCTGCCGATATCGTGGACTGAGCATGCAAGCAACCATGAGATGTTGGAAAGAATGGCAACAAAAAGGAAATTAATACTGAGCATCAGGAAGAGACAACTGAAGTTCCTGGGACACGCAATGAAGAAGGAGGGCTTGGAGAACCTGATACTGACAGGCCATAGAGAAGGAAAAAGAGACAGAGGAAGGCAGCGGATAATATATTTGCAGGGCCTGATCAGGTGGATGACGGAACGGGGGTTGTCATGAGTAACAGGAGCAAACATACTAAGAGCCACAAGTGATAGGGAGACATGGAGAACCATGATCGCCTACGTTCTGAAGGGACAGAGCACATAGAAGAAGAAAAAGGTCTCTTAGAACATGGTGATACATGTTTTCTTTCTTTATTTCAATTCTGGGTGATTGCTTTTTCCAGCATATTTAATTGATTTCTGTATTCACTGTAAAATGGTGGATAAATATTTTTTTCTATAATTCTGCGTTGAAAAGAATCTACCGTCGTCAGTTGGAAATAAAACAACTACAAATGAAAATAGAAAGTTTTACATAAAATCCCATTCAATCTATCCTCCTGTTATTGTGATCGGTGTCCTGTCGTCGAATTTCTTTCGAGTCAATTCTATTTTAATTTGTAATGTTTTCGCATCTAAATCTTTTAAATCATATCTTAACTCAATATCGACTAAAGTGAGCAAAAACTTACATTTCACAGGCCTTCTGAGGTAGCTAATAATATGGTATAACTGTTTTTTGATTCATATCGATAGCCGCAGCTATGTCAGAAACCTTTCTTGAGTTGCAATCTACAGATTGCTGAATAGTTTGGAGACACGATTTTAAGGATCTAGGTCTCTTAAAACGTGGTGATACATGTTTTCTTTCTTTATTTCAATTCTGAGTGATTGCTTTATTCAGCACTAGCAGTATAATCCGGCGTTGCTCGGGTGTAATGAAAGCTTTAAAAATAATCCATGGTCCTGGAGCTCAGAATCTTTGGACGTTGGCACAAAAGACTAAAAAGCAATAGTTGTTTCCAGTTAAAGCAAAACCTTAAACAGAAAGAAAAATGAGTGGATGTAAGTCAAATTTTGATCTCCTGGTATCGATATCAAATTTTCTGCACTACTGTAAAAAGTGCAACCTTGAAACTTGTGAATATCGTTTCTTATGTCTTTGTCTATGAGTATCAAATTTGATTAAAATCGGACCACTCCTTGTATAACCAGATTTTTTCGATTATCGATTTTCGATATTTATCAGGGGTTTCTCGACACAAAATCTAGCTAAGAACACTTGCAGACGCTTATAGTACAATTGTGTAAATTTTCAAGAAAATCAGTTCAGCCGTTTCGGAGTCTATAGGTAACGGACACAGACACACATAGACAAAGTTCCATTTATCAATAAGTTTAAATATTTAATTGATTGCTTTATTCACTGTAAAATTGTGGATAAATATTTTTTCTATAATTCTGTATTGACCTAGTTCTCTTCATGACTGATAAACATTCCGATTCTACGAAACTTATGGCCTTAGACATTGTTATACGAAGTAAGACTATCAAATCTGAAACAAGAGAGATTAAACAGATAATGTCGGGCACGGACGGCACAGGAGAAAAGTGAAAATAAGAATTTGCATTTATATTTGATATATTTGTGCATAAGTTATCGAATGACAAAAGGAAGGAAAAAACACTCTTGTTTGATTTACCTTCCGAATAGGCTATCAACCCATTGTCATACTCATATGCTGTAATACTATGTTCATTGAGAACACATCGACGTAGTGTAATGGTTAACAAGCCTACCCTGCTTGATCAATTACAACTAAGTAGTAAGTTAAATCCTCACCTATAGTTTCAGTCTTGAGTTACATTTTATCTACGCCTAGTAAATTACTATTGGCTATTTTGACTGGACAAATTACAACCGTAAAGTGAACTCAATTCTTTATAGTTTTCCCATAATTTCGGCCCTGTTACCAAGCTAGTAAACCGCTATAATATGAGCACATTCGAATCCATTACGTTCTTTCAGTATTCCATTTGCATGGAGGAAGTTCCAATTTTTTCCATAGAGGTGCTAGTTGGTGGTACAAAATATGATTTCCTAAACACAACAATTTTAACGTTTTTAAGAGCCAGTCACTAATTATGTTACTTATTATCATGATATCCTCTTTCTAATACTTCTACTTCTGTTCATATCACAAAGCTGATTCAGTAACGCTCTACCCTGAGTTACTCTTTAGCTTTGCATTAGTTAACTTTAGTATTAAAAATAAATACTGGTAAAACGACAAACAATACGAAACTGAACGGAAAAACTGAAAAAAAACCCAAAACAAATCATCGATATACCAAACTGTTGTGGATTTCGGGTAAGGAACCGCACAAAATATTGAAAAGCAAAACAGATATGAAGTTAGAAAAGTAGGTTATATTGAACGTAATATACAAACTCGAACGCAGGTTAGTAAATCCAGGAATACTATTAGTAGAAATAAATATATACAAGTCTTGAAGTGAAGTCGTTGGAAATAGTATATCCGTGTATATTATTCTAGCTGAGTGGAGCTCAGAGCTAGTCTGACTGCGGTAGTCTCATGCGGTAGTCTCTGAGTGACTTCGGTAACGTACGTATCACTTCCGTTACTCTCTGAGAACTCGCACGGATGTCTAAGATTACTCTCTACTGCCAACTGCAACGGTATTTAGTCACCTTTCCACTTAAGTGACACAAGATCTTTTTAATGTGGGTTTTCCGGGCCATATCGCCCGGCCAAAAATATCTGTCTATCTTTCCCCAGTCGTAATTCTACACTTCCGCGGAACCGCGACTGGGTTAGTGCTCTCTGCCTGAAGGCAGTGAGCTGACAGTATCAATAGTAGCAGAAGAAATTGCACACTGCAACGGTATTTACCCACCTTCCAACGTAAGGCAAGATGTGATACAAGGTCTTTTTAATGTGGGTCTTTCCGGCCATATAGCTAGGCCAAAAATATCTGTCAATATTTCCCCAGTCGTGATTCTACCCTTCGGCGGTACCACGACTGGGTTACTGCTTCCTGCTCGAAAGCAGAGATCGCTCTCCACCCGAAGGCAGAGGGCTGACAGTGTCACATTAGCAGAGGCAAATGCCGACTGCAAAGGTATTTACCCACCTTCCCACGTAAGGCGAGATGTGACACAAGGTCTTTTTAATGTGGGTCTTCTCGGCTATATAGCCAGCCCAAAAATATATGTCTATCTTTCCCCACTCGTAATTCTACACTTCGGCGGAACTACGACTGGGTTACTGCGCCTCTACCCGAAGGCAGAGAGCTGACAGTGTCATAGTAACAGCGGCAAATGCCGGCTGCGACGGTATTTACCAGCCTTCCCACGCAAGGCTGGATGTGACACATGGTCATTTTATAGTGGGTATTCCCGGCCATATAACCGGGCCAAAAAATGTCTGTCTATTTTTACCGAGTCATGGTTCTACCCTTCGGCGGAACCACGACTGGGTTATTGCTCTCTGCTCAGAAGCAGAGAGCGCCCTCTACCCGAAGGCAGAGTGCTGACAGTGGCATAGCAGTAGTGGCAAATGCCGGCTGCGACTTCTGTTCTCTCTATTGCAGGTATGTGTGTATGCCGCATTCACCCTAGTCGGGTTGAGCGGGCTTCCTCCCTGACGGAGCAAGTCTCATTGGGATTTGTTTAAGGGCAGGGTCCCAAGTCCTACCCTGTTATTTAACCCATAACTGGAGGGAACGGACGGATTAATACCTTTCCCAAGGGTACCAGTGCGCAAGTGAGTGCAGTGTGCTCAACTGAAATTGGAACTCGGCTCACCGATTTCCCCCTCCAAGCCGACATCCACCACACCACAACGCACATCCGTGAACGCTAACAGCACCTGGTATTCCCAAGTGGTCACCCACGTAAGTACTGACCAGGCTCAACGTTGCTTATTGCAGGAGTACATATACACTCAGTCGAATCCGTTATCATATACAAATGGGGGAGATTCCACAACACAAACGTCACCGGATCTCTATAACTTGTACAGCGAGAATATTTTGAGGACCCTAGATGCTACACCAGGGTTTGTTATCGGAGGCCACAATTTGCACAACATAAGGTATGCAGATGATATAGAGCTGATTGCAGACAAAAGAAAGAAAACTACAAGTCCTCCTACAAAAGTTAGCTGAAGAGAGTTACAAGAAAGGACAAATTAACAGCAAGAAAACTGAATACATGGCGCTCAGCATAAAGAACAACCAAAAATGCCAAATACAGGTAGGGTATACTAGAATCAAGCAAGTACAAACATTTAATTACCTAGAAAGTGTTTTAACAGGAGATGGAATGTGCGACACAGAGATCTGAAGGCGAATTGTCCTGGCGAAGGACGCATTCCAGAAGCTAAGTAAAGTACTAAGACAGAGAAAAATTTCCCTAGAAACAAAGAAGAGATTGCTAGATTGCTATGTAAAGTCAGTTCTTCAATACGGCGGTGAATGCTGGACAGTATATATATATATATATATATATATATATATATATATATATGCGCTTGAGTTCTCTGTTATTCGTTCTCCGGAAAGTTGTAGCTCGTTCTAAATGAATCACAATGAAAGATCTACGCGGATAATCTAGCGATACAGTTACAAGCGAAACATTTAGACACATATATCGAGTTCAATAAGTAATGGGATTAATTGATTGATTTTTAGTGCTTATCGAAAACTTGTTACTTATTATCGTCTAAACAAAATTTGGCAAATTATTACTAAAATATACTCTTATGACCTGATTGTTAACAATTTTCTGGAATGTATTTGATTGTTGACTTGTGTTTATATCAAGCCTTTTTGTGATATTCAATCTCTATGGTTCTGTGAGAGGAGCCAGGGAAAATCGAACTCAATTCTCAATAGAAATGTCAAGTAGATTAACCTCTAGTATTTATTAACATAAACAAAATACTAGAGAAAACCTGTAACATCAAAAAATTGCAATATGAAATTTGGTAAAAAAAAGGTTACTGAACAGTAGGTTTATATGTCCCAAATTCAATTGTTCTTGTCCTTAAGAACACATGGTCCAGTGGATATAGACGTTGGTTAGTTCCTATGACTTGACCAAAAGCTACAGCTGTGGTGAACAAGTAACTTACAGAGTGAGAGGGAGATAACTCATGGCTACCAGAAGAGGCTCTTAGCAAGGAATGGTGTTCATATACCCCAGTTATTGTAATAAAGGGTTCGGTTCGAAATTCCAAGTACCTCAAGAAGGCCGGAGAGTACAACGGCTGAAACGTCGTACAAATGGTAACAAAGATGAGTACAATAGTCCGAATAATGTAAGTACTGTAGATTAACCTCGCTAATAATTAACCAACACTGAGATATCAGGAATAAAATCGAAGCGATAATTAAATTAGTATAATCGTCATTAAAATGCATAAACTCTTGTAGTACGGAATGAGCTTAACACTCGTTAGGTGAAATTTACTTGTTATGATCCCTCGTAAATTATTTTGAATTTTCAAGATCAGTTTAGTTACAAAAAAAAAAAAACCCAACTTATTCTAATTGACAATAATAAATATCATCATCATTTTTATCTTTAACTTTTTATTCGTCTAATGTTAGACGCTGCTGCCTGTTCTGTTCATCTGACATCCAAGATTGTACGACATTTCTACATAAATCGATAAGCAGCTTGACCGCACACATCTTACCAAGCTACTTACCTGCCTACCAAAATACCGACGTGCATATCGGTGTCTGCATCCATTTTTCTTCTTCACTCGTTCCTACCTTCCTTCAGCTCTTC